>CAUYRH010057222.1:0-29885 GCA_963574655.1 Perodicticus potto
GTGGCGGGTGCCTGTAGTCCCAGCTACTTGGGAGGTGGAGGCAGGAGACTCGCTTGAGCCCAGGAACTGGAGGTTGCTGTGAGCTGTGATGCCACGGCACTCTATCCAGGGTGACAGCTTGAGGCTCTGTCTCAAAAAAACCCCCCCCAAAACAAAAAACAAAAACAAAACCCCCACAACTAAGCAGTATATGTATCTTTCTGGGTATTGACCAGGCAACAGGTGATCTTCTGAGGTATGAGATGTTAATCACAATGTGATACAGCTGTACAAGGTGGGAGCTGGAGGCCGCTGCTGATTAATCATACCATGCAGGTTCAGGAGCACAAATAACTCCTAAACACTCTCAAAAGACACTCCAAGCCATACACCTTGGCCAAGCAGAAGCTTTCCAGGGACAGCACTTATCCCTGGTATCTCTCCTGGCGTGGCTGCCTGCTTATCCAGTGCGCCAAGTCCAGTCTCCACCTATGTCCCTGAGGGCCACGGCTGTCAATCTGCCGAACACTTGGATCTCCGCGCTTCCCCAGTAGCACAGTCCCCGCTTTGGGCAGCTCAGTCAATAGATCACTTGGCCCAGGTCTCCCGGTGAATCCCGGTGCTGCAGCACACAGGGGCAGCCCACAGCTGATTGATATTAGCTCCTTTCTGGCTCAGCGGCTCAGTCTGGGGCCCCAGACAACACCCAAAGTCATCCGCACACTGGCCCAAGATCTCCCAAGGCAGTTCAATCGAGTGTCCAAGTCCAAAAAAACCCCAAACAGCCCCCAGTTAAGGCTTTTCCTGCTTGCAAACTAGCTGTTGCTGTAGTTACAGCTGCAGGCAGCCTCCGACCGAACAAACGCACCCACCACTTGCCAGTTTTCCACAGCTAGTGGGGTCCAGAAGTTTCTCACTGACCTCCTGTATCACCAAAGGGAAACCTCTGGGCCACACCCACCGGCCAGAGATGCCTGGGTCCTCTCTCCCCACTCTCGCTGTGCCCTGCTGCATAGAAGCTGCTACTCGGCCGCCATCTTTTTTCCTTCTCTCGCAGCCCCATCTTTTTTATTTCCATATCTGTACTTGTTGGGTGAACCAAAATAAAACAAAGCCCACCTGTTTGTTTAAGCTACCTTTTTCATATTTAACTGGAAATATTTAGCTGAAAATATTTCTTTCTTTTCTTTTCTTTTTTTTTTTTTTTTGGCAGTTTTTGGCTGGGGCTGGGTTTGAACCCACCACCTCCAGTATATGGAGTTGGTGCCCTACTCCTTTGAGCCACAGGCACAGCCTCCTGAAAATACTTCTAAATGATAGCTGTGTTTAGTAATTTTGGAAAGAGCTACACATTGAGATTCAAACAAAGGAGGAGAAAAAAATAAAGGTAGATATAGGTACAGGAGAGGGTTTTTTGTCTGTTTGTTTGTTTGTTTGAGACAGAGCCTCAAGCTGTCACCTTGGATAGAGTGCTATGGCATTACAGCTCACAGCAACCTCCAATTCCTGGACTCAAGTGAGTCTCTTGCCTCCGCCTCCCAAGCAGCTGGGACTACAGGCACCCGCCACAACGCCTGGCCATTTTTTGGTTGCAGCCATCATTGTTGTTTGGCGGCCCGGGCTGGATTCGAATCCCCCAGCTCAGGTGTATGTGGCTGGCGCCTTAGCCCATTGAGCCACAGGCGCCAAGCCTGTTTGTTTGTTTTTTTAAGACAGTCTCTCTTTTTTTTTCTCTTTTTTGAGACAGAGTCTCAAGCTGCTGCCCTGGGTAGAGTGCTGTGGCATCACAGCTCACAGCAAACTCCAACACCTGGGCTCAAGCGAGTCTCCTGCCTCCACCTCCCAAGTAGCTGGGACTACAGGCGCCCGCCACAACGCCCAGCTATTGTTTTTTTGGTTGTAGCCGTCATTGTTTGGGAGGCCCGGGCTGGATTCAAACCCGCCAGCTCAGGTGTATGTGGCTGGCGCCTTAGCCGCTTGAGCCACAGGCGCTGAGCCTCAAGACAGTCTTATTCTGTTACCCTGGGTAGAGTGCCATAGCTCACAGCAACCTCAAACTCTTGGGCTCAAGTGAACTTCTTGCCTCAGCCTCCCAAGTAGCTGGGACGACGGGCACCCACCACCACACCTGCCTATATTTAGAGACTGGGTCTTGCTCTTCCTCACGCTACTCTCCAAACTCCTGAGCTCAAGGAATCCACCTGCCTCAGCCTCCCAGAGTTCTGGGATTATAGGTGTAAGCCATCACCCCTGGCCTATTTTTTTTTTTTCTTTTTTGAGACAGAGCCTCAAGCTGTCACCCTGGGTAGAGTGCCGTGGCATTGCTCACAGCAACCTCCAACTCCTGGGCTCAAGCGATTCTCCTGCCTCTGTTCCCAAGTAGCTGGGACTACAGGCGCCCGCCACAATGCCTGGCCACTTTTTGGTTGCAGCCGTCATTGTTTGGCGGGCCTGGGCTGGATTCGAACCCGCCAGCTCAGGTGTACATGGCTAGCGCCTTAGCTGCTTGAGCCACAGGCGCCACATCTTTATTTATTTATTTATGTTTTTGAGACAGTCTCTGTTGCTCTGAATAGAATGCTATGGTGTCATGGCTTGAAGCAACCTCAAACTCTTGGGCTGAATCCTCCTGTCTCAGTATCTGAGTACTCCTGTCTTGAGTAGCTGAGACTACAGGCACCCACATGCCCAGCTAGTTTTTCTACGTTTTAGTAGATATGGGGGTCTCACTCTTGCTCAAGTTGTTCCCAAATTTGTGAGCTCAAGCAATACAACGGCCTTGGCCTCCTAAAGTGCTAAGATCACAGGCATGAGCCACCACGCCCAGCTCAGAAGAGATTTTAAAAAGACTTTAAGGTTGGACGGCGCTTGTGGCTCAAAGGAGTAGGGCGCCAGCACCATAAGCCGGAGGTGGCGGGTTCAAACCCAGTCCTAGCCAAAAACTACAAAAAAAAAAAAGACTTTAAGGTTGGGGACAGTGCCTGTGGCTCAAGGAGTAGGGAGCTGGCCCCATATACCGAGTGTGGTGGGTTCAAACCCAGTCCTGGCCCCCCACCCCCCAAAAAGAAAAGACTTTAAGGTTGGATGAAGAGGCTGAAGCCTATAGTCCTAAGCACTCTGGGAGACTGAAAGAGGGATTGCTTGGGGCCAGGAGTATGAGACCAGCCTGAGCAAGAGCAACACTGTCTTTACAAAAAATAGAAAAATTAAAAAAACAAAGAAATTAGTCTGGTGTGGTGGTGCACACCTATGAGTAGCTACTTCGGAGTAGAGGCAGGAAGATCTCTTGTGCCCAGAAGTTTGAAGCTGCAGTGAATGAGGATGATGTCATTGCATTCCAGGGTTGGTGATAGAGAGAGACTCTATCTTAATAAATAAAAGTAAAGGCTTGGAGCCCATAGCACAGTGGTTATGGCATCAGCCACATACACCGAGGATGGCAGGTTCAAACCCAGCCTAGGCCAGCTAGACAACAATAACAATTGCAACAAAAATACCTGGGCATTGTGGCGGGCACCTGTGGTCCCAGCTACTTGGGAGGCTGAGGCAAGAGAATCGCCTAAGCCCAGGAGTTGGAGGTTGCTGTGAGCTATGACACCATAGCACTCTACCGATGGCGAGAAAGTGAGACTCTGTCTCTACAGAAAAAAAAAAAGATAGATGAAGCTGGTAAGAGCGATAAAGAACATGCAAATTAACAAAATACAGAAGTAAAAAAGGGGAGGATTGTTTTTAAATTAATGAACAATTTATACCAATAAATTTGAAAACCTAAACAAAATGAATACATTTCTAGAAAAATATAAAATACCAAAACTGGCCAAAGAAAAACAGTAAACCTGTATAGATGAGTAGCTAAAGAAAGAATCAAAATGATAATCAGTGGCTCGGCGCCTGTGGCTCAACGGGCTAAGGTGCCAGCCACGTACACCTGAGCTGGCGGGTTCAAATCCAGCCCAGGCCCACCAAACAACAATGACGGCTGCAACCAAAAAATGGCCGGGCATTGTGGTGGGTGCCTGTAGTCCCAGCTACTTGGGAGGCGGAGGCAGGAGACTCGCTTGAGGCCAGGAATTGGAGGTTGCTGTGAGCTGTGATGCCACAGCACTCTACCCAGGGCGACAGCTTGAGGCTCTGTCTCAAAAAAAAAAAAAAAAAAAAGATATCCTCCCATCTTTACCTCCCAGAGTGCTAGGATTATGGGCATGAGCCACCATGCCCAGCCTACAGTCAAAATTTTCAAAAGTGTTGGGCGGTGCTTGTGGCTCAAGGAGTAGAGCCCCAGCCCCATATACTGCAGGTGGTGGGATCAAACCTGGCCCTGGCCAAAAACTGCAAATAAATAAATAAAATGAAAAAAAAATTTCAAAAGTGTTGCCTCTACTCTTCAATTGTAAGCTCTCCCTCTCACTCCCTACCTCCCCAGCTCCTGCAGGTGGGCCTCCATCATTCCCAACTCATCAAAACAGCTCTGGCAAGGTCATCAGCAGACTGCCCTGTTGCTAAATCCAATGGACTTTGCAGCTGACCGCTCCCTTCTTGAAAATTCTTTTGCACCCTCAGTTTCTGTGCTGGTTTCTTTCTTGCCTTCCTGTTCTTCAGATGCTCCTCCTGCTGCACCTCTTCTTTATATTGCCATTCTCTAAGTCGTATCCTAGGCCTTTTTTCTCTTTGCATTTGATTTGATGCCCTTTTTTTGGGCAATCCAGGCCTGATCCAGGCCACCACCAATTTCTCTCTGGCTTTACTGCTCAGTTTCCTAAATTATCTCCCAAACTTCTTGCTGTTGATACAACCTCCATACTTTAGTCAGAATGGCTATCCAGTGGTTCTCAGCTTAGACTGTTTTAAAATACCCAGAGGACTCACTTTGTCAAATCCTATCCCCACAGTTTCTGATTCATCTGGTCTGGAATGGAGCTGAAAATCTGCATGTCTAAGAAGTCATATGTCATAGATGTATTTGCTAGCACTACCTTTTAACAAAGTACCACAAACTAGCCTGTAATCCTAAGCACTCTGGGAGGCTGAGATGGGTGGATTGCCTAAGTTCATGGGTTTGAAACCAGCCTGAGCAAGAACAAGACCAAGACCCTGTCTCTAAAAATAGCTAGGCATGGGCGGTGCCCATAGCTCAGTGGGTAGGGTGCCGGCCATATACACCGAGGCTAGTGGGTTTGAACCCAGCCCGGGACAGCTAAAACAACAATGACAACGGTAACAACAACAACAAAAATAGCTGGGTTTTGTGGCGGGTGCTAGTGGTCCTAGCTACTTGGGAGGCTGAGGCAAGAGAATCACTTAAGCCCAAGAGTTTGAGGTTGCTGTGAGTTGCGACACCATGGCACTCTACTGAGGGCAACATAGTGAGACTCTATCTCAAAAAAAAATAAATAGGGCGGCGCCTGTGACTTAGTCAGTAAGGCACCGGCCCCATATATGGAGGGTGGCGGGTTCAAACCCAGCCCCGGCTGACCTGCAACAACAACAACAAAAATAGCCGGGTGTTGTGGTGGGCGCCTGTGGTCCCAGCTACTTGGGAGGCTGAGGCAAGGGAATCGCCTAAGCCCAGAGTTGGAGGTTGCTGTGAGCTGTGTGATGCCATGGCACTCTACTGAGGGTGATAAAGTGAGACTCTATCTCTACAAAATAAATAAATAAATAAATAAATAATAGCCAGGCATTATCACAGGCACCTGTAGTCCCAGGTACTCAGGAGGCTGAGGCAAAAGAATTGCTCGCACCCAGGAGTTTAAGGTTGCTGTGAGGTATGATGCAATGACACTCTATCTAAGGTGACAAAGTGAGACTCTCTCTCAAAAAAAAAAAAAAAAAAACCCAAAACTACTACAAACTAGGTGACTTAAACAACAAATTTATTATCATAGTTCTAGAGCCTTCATCTTAACATATTACATCTACAGAGTGGTACCTGTGGCTCAGTGGGTAGGGTGCCAACCCCATATACCAAGGGTGACGGGTTCAAACCCAGCCATGGCCAAACTGCAACAAAAACAGCTGGGCGTTGTGGTGGGTGCCTACAGTCCCAGCTACTCGGGAGGCTGAGGCAAGAGAATTGCCTAAGCCCAGGAGTTGGAGGTTGCTGTGAGCTGTGACATCATAGCACTCTACTTAGGGTTATAAAGTGAGATTCTGTGTCTAAAAAAAAAAAAAAGCATATTACATCTGCAATGACCCTATTTACAAATAAAGTCACTTTCTTTTTTTTTTTTTTTTGAGACAGAGCCTCAAGCTGTCACTCTAGATAGGATGCCGTGGCATCTCAACTCACAGCAACCACCAATTCCTGGGCTCAAGCGAGTCTCCTGCCTCCACCTCCCAAGTAGCTGGGACTACAGGCGCCCACCACAATGCCCAGCCATTTTTTGGTTGCAGCCGTCATTGTTGTTTGGTGGGCCCGGGCTGGATCGAACCCGCCAGCTCAAGTGTACGTGGCTGGCGCCTTAGCCCATTGAGCCACAGGCACCGAGCCATAAAGTCACTTTCTGAGTTACGGCCTGAGCAAAAGTGAGAGTGAGACCCCATCTCTAAAAATAGAAGGGCGTTGTGGTGGGTGATGTAATCGCTTAAGCCCAAGAGCTTGAGGTTGCCGTGAGCTATGATGCCACAACACTCCACCAAGAGTGACAAAGTGAGGCTCTGTCTAAAAAAAAAACTTTCTGAGGTACTGAGAGTTAGGACTTTAACCTATGAAAATTTTTTGGAGAGATGACACAATTTACCCATGAGTAGGTGATGCTGATGATGGTTAAAACACTGATTTGATTGTATTATTCTCCTTTAAAGTTTTTCAGGCTGGATGCCTGTAATCTTAGCACTCTGGGAGGCTGAGGTGGATGGATTGCTTGAGGTCAGGAGTTTGAGATGGGCCTGAGCAATAGCAAGAACCCATCTCTAAAATCTAGCTGAGCATTGTGGTGGGCGCCTATTGTCCCAGCTACTTGGGAGGATGAGGCAAGAGAATCACTGAGCCCAGGAGTTGAAGGTTGCTATGAGATATGACACCATGGCACCAAGGGTGACAAAGTGAGACAGAGTCTCACTTTAAAAAATAATAAA
Organism: Perodicticus potto; assembly: GCA_963574655.1. Classification (NCBI taxonomy): domain Eukaryota; kingdom Metazoa; phylum Chordata; class Mammalia; order Primates; family Lorisidae; genus Perodicticus; species Perodicticus potto. Next base: position 7,060 of record CAUYRH010057222.1, read on the forward strand.
AATAAATAATTTTTATTCTAAAAATAAATAAATAAAACGGAAAACTTTTTTATTTTTTTTTGAGACACAGTCTCACTTTATTGCCCTTGGTAGAGTGCTGTGGCATAACAGTTCACAACAACCTCCAACTCCTGGGTTTAGGTGATTCTCTTGCCTCAGCCTCCCAAGTAGCTGGGACTACAGGCGCCTGCCACAACGCCCCGCTATTTTTTTTTTTTTTTCAGTTTTTGGCCAGGACTGAGTTTGAACCTGTCACCTCCAGCATGTGGGGCCAGCGCCCTACTCCTTTGAGCCACCGGCACCACCCCGCCTGGCTATTTTTTGTTGCAGTTTGGCCTGGGCCAGGTTCGAACCCACCACCCTTGGTATATGGGGCTGGCGCTCTACCCACTGAGCCACAGGCGCCTCCCCCCAAAAAGTTTTTTTTTGTTGAGACAGAACCTCAAGCTGTCACCCTCACAGCAACCTCCAATTCCTGGGCTCAAGCAAGTCTCTTGCCTCTGCCTCCCAAGTAGCTGGGAGTACAGGCGCTTGCCACAACGCCTGGCCATTTTTTGGTTGTAGCCGTCATTGTTGTTTGGCGGGCCTGGGCTGGATTTGAACTCGCCAGCTCAGGTGTACGTGGCTGGCGCCTTAGCCCATTGAGCCACAGGCGCCGAGCCCCAAAAAGTTTTACAATGGCTTCTCATTGCCCTCAAGGTAAATCCAAATTCTTAGCTTGCCATGAAAGTTCTATCAAAATGGGGTCCCTGCCACTTACCAGCTACCTTCTCACCACTCAGTTTCACACTGGTTATGATCCTCTTGCCTGTAATGACATCACTACCCTTCTTTGGATCCCTAAATGCTTGGGCCCTGTGTCAGTGATCATCCCTTCAGTGCTCATCACACATGCCTGTCTCTTAAGGTCTAGCTATTGATAACAACTAGTGCTCAATACATTTTTGTTGAATGACTATATGAAGGCAATTTGTTGTTTTTTTTTTTTTTTGAGACAGAGTCTCACTCTGATGCCCAGGCTAGAGTGCCCTGGTGTCAGCCTAGCTCACAGCAACCTCAAACTCCTGGGTTCAAGCAATCCTCCTGCCTCACACTCCCTAGTAGGTGGGACTACAGGCCCCTGCCATAATGTCCAGCTGATTATTTTTTGTATTTTTAGTAGCATCTGGGTGTTGATCTTGCTCAGGCCAGTCTGTAACGTTTGAGCTCTAGGGGGTCCTCCTGCCTGGGCCTCCCAGATTGACAGGATTACAGGTGTGAACCACAGCGCCCACCTGGCCTCAAGCCCTTTTTCTTAAAATTCAAGAGAATTTTTACTAGGAGTATGGATTATAAAACAAAGAAGGCAGGCCAATTAGCTGGGCTGTAGGGTTGAGGCAGGAGGAACTCTTGAGCCCCAGTGTATAAAGTTGCAGAGCCACGATGATGTCCACCACAGCACTCTAGCCTGGGTAACAAAGCGAGTCCCTGGCTCCAGGAAAACAAACAAACAAACAACCTCCCCGCCTCCTAACCAAAGGCAGGCTTTTTAGTTGGACTAGGTTTCTATTATTCCGTATTTTTTTGGTGTTGTTGAGACAGAGCTTCAAGCTGTCGTCCTGGGTAGAGTGCCGTGGCATCACAGCTTACAGCAACCTCCTCAGGTGTATGTGGCTTACGCCTTAGCCGCTTGAGCCACAGGCGCCGAGCAAATATTATTCCGTATTTTTAAGTATTTGTTCTGCCTTCCGACGGCAGCCAAGAAACACTTACGCACTATTTAGGGTATTTCCGGAAGCCTGCGGGTGGGGACTCACGTCACATTTCCACGTCACATTTACATACCCACAATGCATTGCACCGGGTATTTTCTGTTTTAAGCCGAATTAATTCCTTCTTTTATTTTTTCCTTCCTTATTTTTTTGGAAAAATGAAATGTCTTGAACAGAATGATCTGAGATGAAATCAGAATACCCTAGTTGCTTTGGGTAAATAGTTAACATTGCTGTACTAGTAGTTACAGTTACCCGAGTACTATGTGCGACCTTTATGGAGTTATGCTCTGGTTTCTCTTCAGATCGTATAAATCTTTCGCCTTTTACTAAAGATTTCTGTGGAGAGGAACAATTCTGAGTTTATACCTAATTTTTTGAAGTCTTGCGTTTGCAAGACTACACATAATTGTTCAAAAGAAAAATGTTTGGAAACAGGTATGGTTGTGCAGCCCATCGGAAAGAGCTTGGATACTGTGTACCCGATCGCCCGGGAATCAGCTTAGCTCACAATCGGAGAGCGCCTGTTGTTCTTCCTACTCTGAAGGCTGAGGCAAGAGAATCGCCTAAGTTCAGGAGTTGGAGGTTGCTGTGAGCTGTGATGCCACAACACTGTCGCGGGCGATAAAGTGAGACTCTGTCTCTAATAAAAAAGAAAGAAAAAGAAAATATTAGGTTTGTCTGTGATTTCAAATTTTTGTGTAGATGAATTTAGTGTTAACACATTTGAACTTTAAACGGGGTGAAGTGGCTCATTCCTGTAACCATAGCACTCTGGGAGGCTGAGGTGGGTGGATTTGGATTGCCTGAGCTCAGGAGTTGGAAAACTAGGCTAACCGAGGAGACTCTATCTCTACTAAAAAATGAAAAAGTAACGAGGCATTGTGGGTGGCATTTGTAGTCGCAGCTCCTCAGGAGGCTAAGGCAAAAGAATCTCTTTTGAGTCCAAGAATTTGAGGTTGCTGTGAGTTAAGATACCACTCCACTCTACCCAGAGCAGCAGAGTGGGACTGTCTCTAAAAAAAAAGGAGAAAAGGGGCGGTATCTGTGGCTCAAAGGAGTAGGGCGCTGACCCCATATGCTGGAGGTGGCAGGTTCAAACCCAGTCCCGGCCAAAAACCGCAAAAAGAAAAAAAAGAGAGATAAAAGTATAGATAGTATGTGACAACCAAACGTAATCACTTTAACTATATCCTAAACAAACAACAACAACAAAAAGAAAGCAAGAAAGAGGAGAGAATGCAGAAGGTACATTCTGGGGACAAGTTGGGAAATTTCATTTATTTTAATTTTAATTAATTTATTTTTGAGATAGAACCTCAAGCTGTTGCCCTGGGTAGAGTGCTGTGGCATCACAGCTCACAGCATCCCCCAACTCCTGGGCTTAAACGATTCTCTTGCCTCAGCCTCCCAAGTAGCTGGGACTACAGGCATTTGCCACAACGCCTGGCTATTTTTTGGTTGTAGTTGTCATTGTTGTTTGGCGGGCCTGGGCTGGATTTGAACCTGCGAGCTTTGATGTATGTGGCTAGCGCCTTAACCACTTAAGCTACAGGTGTCAAGCTAGAAATTTTAATGTGTACTCTATTTTATTTTTATTTATTTATTTATTTATTTGAGACAGAGTCTCAAGCTGTCGCCCTGGGTCGAGTCCTGTGGCATCACAGCTCACAGCAACCTCCAACTCCTAGGCTCAAGCGATTCTCCTGCCTTCACCTCCCAAGTAGCTGGGACCACAGGCGCTCGCCACAATGCCCGGACATTTTTTGGTTGCAGCCATCATTGTTGCTTGGCTGGCCCAAGCTGGATACGAACCTGCCAGCTTAGGTGTATGTGGCTGGCGCCTTAGCCACTTGAGCCACAGGTGCTGAGCCAGTGTACTCTATTTTAGATGATATTATTTAATTAATAATTATTTTTGTTTTCTTTTGTGTTGCCATCGTTATTATTCAGTTACTTTTGCAGAAGTTCAGATAATAGAGCAGGTCAGCACAGCACAACAACTCAGCTGATCCCATCCATCCTCCCCCACACCCTCAGGCCTCTGTTGTGGCCGTCTGTACACACACCCCAGTGGAGCTGTTTAGAAAGGCATTTTTTAGAAGAGGACAAACTTTTTGTTTTGTTTTTGTTTTCTTGTTGCTGTTGTAACAAATTATCACTAACATTATTGCTTAAAGCAACACAGATTTATTCTCCTATAGTTCTGGTGGTCAAAAGTCTAAAATCAAAGTCTTGGCAGGGCTGTGTTCCTTCTGGAGGAAGAAGAATCTGTTTCTTGCCTTTTCAGCTTCTAGAAGCTACCTGTATTCGTTGGCTTGTAGCCCCTTCCTGGCATTGCTCCAACTTCTGTTATATCATCTCTAACTGCTACTTTTGGATCCTCCTGCCTCTTCTTCTTTTTTTTTTTTTTTGTAGAGACAGAGTCTTGCTTTCTCGCCATCAGTAGAATGCCGTGGTGTCACACAGCTCACAGCAATCTCCAACTCCTGGGCTTAGGCAATTCTCTTGCCTCAGCCTCCCGAGTAGCTAAGACTACAGGTGCCTGCTACAACGTCTGGCTATTTTTTTTTGTTGCAGTTTGGCTGGGGCCAGGTTTGAACCCGCCACCCTCGGTATATGGGGCCGGCACCCTACTCACTGAGCCACAGGTGCCACCCCGTCCTGCCTCTTCTAAGAATCCTGTGATTACCTTGTGCCCACTCAGAGAATCCTGGATAATTTCCCCATTTCAAGAACCTTAATCACAACTGCAACATTTTATATATCTAGGGTGGATATAAAGTTTGTGCACAATTTAAAATAGTTGTAACTTTGGCTCATTGCTGGTAGCACAGTGGTTACAGTGTCAGCCACCTACACCAAGGCAGGCGGGTTCGAATCCAGCCCTGGCCAGCTAAACCACAACAACTGCAACAAAAAATAGCTGGGTGTTGTGATGGGCACCTATAGTCCCAGGTACTTGGGAGGCTAAGGCATGAGAATCGCTTAAGCCAGTGGTTCTCAACCTGTGGGTCTGTGGGTTGAGACTGTATTAAAGGGTTGCGGCATTAGGAAGGTTGAGAACTACAGGCTTAAGCCCAAGAGTTTGAGGTCACCATGAGCTGTGATGCCACGGCACTCTACCCAGGATGATAGAGTGAGACTGTCTCAAAAAAAAAAAAAAAAAGAAAGGCTCAGGTGCCTGCGGCTCAACGGGCTAAGGTGACAGCTTGAGGCTCTGTCTCAAAAAAAAAGCAAAATAATAAAATAGTTGAAACTTTGAATTGCACATGAACTTTATGTCCACCCTCTAATAAATATATATATATATATGTATTTTTTTTTTTTTTTGAGACAGAGCCTCAAGCTGTCACCTGGGTAGAGTGCTGTGGCATCACAGCTCACAGCAACCTCCAATTCCTGGGCTCAAGCGAGTCTCTTGTCTCCGCCTCCCAAGTAGCTGGGACTACAGGCGCCCGCCACAACGCCCAGCTATTTTTTGGTTGCAGCCGTCATTGTTGTTTGGCGGGCCCGGGCTGGATTTGAACCCTCCAGCTCAGGTGTACGTGGCTGGCGCCTTAGCCCGTTGAGCCACAGGCGCCGAGCCAAAATATATATATTTTTTAAGAGACAGAGTCTCACTGCTACAGTTTTGTTTGTTTGTTTGTTTTGAGACAGAGCCTCAAGCTGTCACCTGGGTAGAGTGCTGTCGCATCACAGCTCACAGCAACCTCCAACTCCTGGGCTCAAGCGAGTCTTCTGCCTCCACCTCCCCAGTAGCTGGGACTACAGGCGCCCACCACAACGCCCGGCTATTTTTTGGTTGCAGCTGTCATTGTTGTTTGGCCGGCCCAGGCTGGATTCGAACCCGCCAGCTCAGGTGTACGTGGCTGGTGCCTTAGCCCATTGAGCCACAGGTGCCGAGCCTGTCTTTTGTTTTTTTTAAGAGTCAGAGTCTCACTTTATTGCCCTGGGTAGAGTGCGGTGGTGTCACAGCTCACAGCAACCTCCAACTCCTGGACTTAGGTGATTCTCTTGCCTCAGCCTCCGTTAGCTGGGACTACAGGTGCCCGCCACAATACCCCGCTATTTTTTTGTTGCAGTTTGGCTGGGACCGGGTTCGAACCGGCCACCCTCGGTATATGGGGCTGGCACCCTGCCCACTGACCCATAGGTGCCACCCCTATATATATTTTTTGAGACAGAATTTCATTATGTCGCCCTTGGTAGAGTGCTGAGACAGCTCACAGCAACCTCAAACTTTTGGGCTCATGCTATTCTCTTGCCTCAGCCTCCCAGGTAGCTGGGACTACAGGCACCCTCCACAATGCTGGCTGGTTTTTTTTTTTTTTTTTTTGTGGCCGTTGCCATTGTTTTTTAGTAGGCCTGATATGGGTTCGAACCTGCCAGCCTTGGTGTATGTTGCCTGTGCCCTACCCACTGAGCTATTGAGCCACGGGCGCCGCCCCTATGTAACTATATTTTGTTAACTTTTCTCTCATCCCTAGGTCTAAACCGAGGAAAGTTGAGGCTCAAAATCAGTTTGTAGACAGCTGGGCTGCCTTAGACCAACAATATCGGGGTTCGTGATGCCCTCTTGTGGCTTCCTGGAGATTTACCGCCACTTACTTCCTTTAAGGGGACAATTCCCTCACAATACCTCCTTCACTGATTCATGCATGCCAGGCATTGTCATAAGCATTTAGGATATTTTCAGTAAATAAAAGTAATATCCTAGAAAGGGGAGGGTAAAAAAGATTTTTATTTTTATTTATTTATTTATTTTTGAGACAGAGGACTACAGGTGCTCACTACAATGCCCCACTTTTTTTTTTTTTTTTCGGTTGTAGCTGTCATTGCTGTTTGGTGGGTCCAGGCTGGATTCAAACCCACCAGCTCAGGTATATGTGGCTGGCGTCTTAGCCGCTTGAGCCATAGGCGCTGAGCCCCATAGTAAGGTTTTCAACTTTACTCAGTGAAATGGGGGGCTCTGCAAGGTTTTGAGCAGAGTGATAGAATCTGATCTTTAATAAGACCACCCTGGATGCTATATAGAAAAGAGAAGGAGAGGAAAGAGTATCATGGAGGAGAGATGATGGTGACTCAGCTTTCTAGCAATGCAGGAAATGAGAAAAAGTTGGGGCTCAGCACCTGTAGCCAGTGGCTAGGGTGCCAGCCATATGCACTGGGGCTGGCGGGTTCGAACCCGGCCCGGGCCTACCAAACAACAAGAAGTACAACCTCCACAAAAAAATAAAAAATAAAAAAAATAACTGGGCATTGTTGTGGGTGCCTGTAGTCCCACCTACCTGGGAGGCTGAGACAAGAGAATCACTTAAGCCCAAGAGTTTGAGGTTGCTGTGAGCAGTGATGCCTGATCAATAGCACCCTGCATGAAATGGCCATTCAGGTTAACAGTGGCTGGTAACAGGGTCACCAATACGCTGGTGGGTTCAAGGGCTTTAACTCAGTTCCCTGATGGCCCCCTGCACTCTCTCCTCCACATCACAACCACCTGGTTTTTCTACTGAGAGTGACACAGTGAGACTCTGTCTCAAAAAAAAAAAAAAAAGAAAAAAAAAGTCAATAGATTCTGGATGTATTTGGAAGGTAAAGTCAACAGAATAGCTATGGATATCAGAGACAATCCATTGTTTTGTTTTCAGTTACAGAAGGATGAGTTTCTATCAAGTGAGTTGGGGAAGGTGGCACAGGATTAGGAGTTTGTTTTAGACAAGGTGAGGTAGAAATGTTTATCTGGGAATAGTAATGTAGGAGTCATTGACATATACATGGTACTTAAAGCTCCAAGACAGTAGTAGTTCACCAGGATGTAAAAGTACATAGTGAAAAGGCTCAAAGTTGGAATTCTGCTTCACTCTAAATTCAAAGAGGCTGAAGAGGAGAAATCAGCAAAAGATAAGGACAAGAAGCCACCAAAAGGTGAGAGAAAAACCAGGTGGTTGTGATGTTGTAGAGGCGAGAGTGCAGGGGCCATTAGGGAACTGAGCTGAAGCCCTTGAACCCTCCAGCGTATTGGTGACCCTGTTACCAGCCACTTTTAACCTGGATGGCCATTTCATGCAGGGTGCTGCTGATCAGGCCCGAACAAACCTGGATGAGCCTACATGCTGACATCTGAAGATTGTTTATTCACTTCTAAGGCCTACTGTCCTAGATAAGTTGGGGAACTGGACTCCATGGTACTGGTCAAGGACCCAGAGCACTCCGTGCATCCAGTAAAGATGCACTTACTATAAATTTAGTCTAGTATAAAAATGCTTTGAAGATATAACCACCTTAAGATAGGAAAATATTGTGCAACTTTGTAACCTATGAGGAGGAATCTGTTTAATGTATACTATGCTGAATAATAACACTGCTGTTTACTTTTACTGTGAGAATAAAAAGTAACAAAGGGAAAGAAGAGGGCAGAGCAGTTCTTTGCAGAGATAGTCCCCCTGCTCTCCAGAATTGTTGGCTTTTCTGGCTCAGCACCCGTAACACAGGGATTAAAGCACCAGCCACATACACCAGAGCTGGCAGATTTGAACCCGGCCAGGTAAACAATAATGACAATTGCAACAAAAAATAGCCGGACATTGTGGCAGGTGCCTGTAGTCCCTGCTACTTGGGAGGTTGAGGCAAGAGAATCACTTAAACCTAAGAGTTTGAGGTTGCTGTGAGCGGTGATGCCACAGCACTACCGAGGGTGACATAGTGAGACTATGTCTCAAAAAAAAAAAAATTTGTTGGCTTTTCTGTAAATAAAAGTGAAACTGCTAATCTCTCATCTACTTCTCCCTTGATTGGCTTGGGTAATAGGTGGGTGGACTCCTTGATCTGGCAACAACCCTTCCCTCCAGACCTGTTTTTTCATTTTTTTTTTTTGTAGAGACAGAGTCTTACTTTATCGCCCTCGGTAGAGTGTCGTGGCGTCACACAGCTCACAGCAACCTCCAACTCCTGGGCTTAGGAGATTCTCTTGCCTCAGCCTCCTGAGTAGCTGGGGCTACAGGCACCCACTACAACGCCCAGCTATTTTTCGGCTTTGCAGTTCGGCCCAGGCCGGGCTTGAACCTGCCACCTTCGGTATATGGGGCCGGCGCCCTACTCGCTGAGCCACAGGCGCCGCCCCTTTCACTTTTATTTTATTTTATTTTTTCTCCCTCTTTTGCCCAGGCTAGAGTGCTGTGGAGTCAGCCTAGTTCAGCACAATGTCAAATTTCTAGGTTCAAGCAACCCTTCTGGCTCAGCGTCCTGAATAGCTGGGACGATAGGCACCTACCATAACTAATTGTTTTTTTCTTTTTTTCCAAAACAGAGTCTCACTCTGTCACCCTAAGTAGAGTGTGGTGGCATCATCATAGCTCAAAACAACCTTAGTCTCTTAGGCTCCAGAGATCCTCTTGCCTCAGTCTTCTGTGTAGCTGGGACTACAGGCACCTACCACAACATCCAGTTAGTTTTTTTATTTTGAGTAGTGCTCAAGCTGGTCTTGAACTCTTTTTTATTTTTTGAGACAGAGTCTTAAGCTGTTGCCCTGGGCAGACTGCTATGGCATCATAGCTCACAGCAATCTCCAACTTGGGCTCAAGAGATCCTCTTCACCTCCGTTTTTCTATTATTATTATTATTATTATTTTAGTTTTTCTATTTTTAGTAGAGACTGGGTCTCAATTTTTGCTCAAGTTGGTCTTGAACTCTTGAGGTCAAGCAATCCACCCTCCCAGAGTGCTAGGATTACAGGTGTAAGCTACCACACAGGGCCTAATTTTTCTATTTTTAACAGAGATGGGGTCTTGGTTTGCTGGTGCTATTCTCAAACTCCTAAGCTCAAGGGCTAGTCCCACCTCAGCCTCCCACATGTTTTTATTTTTTTGAGAGGGGGGTCTCACTGTTATGCCCAGGCTGACCTTGAACTTCTGGGATCAAGCAATTCTTGGCCTCAGCCTCTACAGTACTGAAACTCATCAGACTTGGGACTTGTTTTTAACCAGCTGAGCACAGGCACCCTGATCTGTCATTATAGCTCTCATTTGATCTCCCTTTCCCCTCCACACATATACAGAACAGATAGCTATCAAGACTGTTTATTGAGCCAGCAGCTCTCCCTTCCCCACTGGTGTGCCTAACCCCCAACCTCCCACCTAAGGCCAAGTGGAATCCCCTGAGCTTGTCCCTAAGCTCCTGCCCCAGGCTTCTCCGCCACACAGTCCTAGCTTTCCTGGTTTGCCTCGGGAACTGTTATTCCTTTGATTCCTCATCTTTCTTCTGGTAGAGTGTGAGGTAGGCCATCCGATCCTCTCCGTGGGGGTCAAGTGCAGAGGTCATGTCGCTGTAGGTTCTGCTATAGGGGTACAACGCTGTGAACAGGAACAGCTAGCATGAGCCAGGTGCCGGCTGCACATGTGCCCCAGCGCCCCTCCTTCCGCACTCACCTTTCGTTACATTGACTTTATTGGCCGCCAAGATGTCCGCCTGAATGCTGTCTATTTTCGTGTACAAGTCTTCAGGCTTGCTCTGAGGACAGGCGCAAGGGGGCACAGCTAGCGTGTAGGGGCAGTCGGGACTTGGAGTTGGGTGTGGACAGAGGGATGCGGGGGTGGGTGGGTAGGGAGGTGGTTGGGAGTGGGAGTGTGCATAGGGGTCGGCTCCCAGCCAAGTGAAAGGACAGGAAAGGGAAGAGGAAGAGCCCAGGAGGGCAGTCCCTCCACCTGTAGCTGGTGGCCGGGTCCATTCTGGGAGCGTGGCGTGCTCCAGGGGAGGGGGGCACCATACCATCGGAACCAACAGCCGCTTTTGCGGCGGGGGTGGAGATGGCACTTACAAGGAAGAGCTGGTAGAGTTCCTCCCCCATGGACTTGCGCACGTGCTCTTCGACCACCGGGAACATCTGCACGAAGTACTGCGGGAGCGGGCCGAGACACTGAGCGACAGTCCCTCCAGCCCGCCGCGCCGCGCCGCGCCGCGCCGCGCCGCGCACGCACCTCCAGCGTTATGCTGGCCAGCCGCTGGCTGTTGCTGTGGTCCATGTTGCCCATGGCGGTCATCAAGCCGTGTACCACGCGCAGGTGCAGCAGCTCCTCTGCGACGCTCAAGTCGTTGTGTGCCAGAACCCTGGCAGCGGGGGTTGGGGGGAGGGCAGGCGGCGAGGGGGGGCAGTTCAGTTTGTGGTGACTCCTGGGGTCAAGCCTGGCTGCTGCAGACCCCTACCCGCTACCCGCTTACCCGATGGCCTTGGCGGCCGAGGCCTGCTGCAAGAACACAGGCAGATGGGCGGCGAGCTGGAGAACCGAGGCATCTGGGGGGCAAGGAGCGGCAGTGAGGCAGGAAGTCCCCACTTCTCTGCCCTGGCAGCCCCAAATGAGCAGGTCCCTACCAGTGAGGATCTTGGGCTGCAGTTTGGAGGTCTCCTTGACTGACGGTATCAGCAGCTCCACGAGGCCCTTCAGCAGCTTCAGGCGCACTTCGTCATAGTAGACCAGGTCCTTGATCAGCTCGATGGCTGGGGAAGTGCAGAGACGCCTGAGACGCCACCCACTCTGGGGAAGCTAAGAGCCCCTGAACCAAGTCCCTTCCCTTCACACTGACCCTTCCTAGCATCTTTTCTGCACAGCACTCTCCAAGGCAGAGGAGAAGCAGAGAAGGCGACACCTTGGTTGAAGAGGAGGGGACAGAAGGGGCACGGTAATAAGGGACAGTGAGCCCCCTATCGAGGTGGCCCATAGATGTCAGAGAGGAAGGCTGAGAGGCCCCCTGAGGTAGCTGCTTTGGCTTGGAAGAATCCAGGTTTCATGGAGGAAGGAAGGGCTGTTTTGTTTTTTTTTTTTTTTTAATTTGTTTTGTTTTGAGACAGAGTCTCCCTTTTCACCCTCAATAGGGTGTGTGGCATCACAGCTCACAGCAACCTCAACCTCTTGGGCTCAAGCAATTCTCTTGCCTCAGCCTCCGGAGTAGCTGGGACTACAGGCGCAGGCCACAACGCCCAGCTATTTGTAGAGATGGGGTTTCCAATTCAGGCTGGTATCGAACTCCTGAACTCAGGCAATCCACCCACCTGGGTCTCCCAGAGTGCTAGAATTACAGGCGTGAGGCACTGAGCCCAGCCTGAAGGACTGGGTTGTTTCTTTTCTTTTCTTCTTCCTTCCTTCTTTTCTTTTTTCCTTTATTCCTTCCTCCCTCCCTCCCTCCCTCCCTCCTTCCTTCCTTCCTTTTCTCCCTTCTTTTCTTTCTTTCTTTCTTTTTTCTTTTGAGACAGTCTAAAGCTGTCACCCTGGGTTGAGTGCCATAGTGTCATAGCTCACAGCAACCTCCACCTCTTGGACTCAAGCGATCTTCTTGCCTCAGTTTTTCTATTTGTTTTTTTTTTTTTTTTGAGACAGAGCCTCAAGCTGTCCCCCTGGGTAGAGTGCTGTGGCATCACAGCTCACAGCAACCTCTAACTCTTGGGCTCAAGTGATTCTCCTGCCTCTGCCTCCCAAGTAGCTGGGACTACAGGCACTGCCACAATGCCTGGCTATTTTTTGGTTGCAGCTATCATTGTTTGGTGGCCCAGGCTGGATTTGAACTTGCCAGCTCAGGTGTATGTGGCTGGTGCCTTAGCTGCTGAAGCCACAGGCGCTGAGCCAGTTTTTCTATTTTTAGTAGAGATGGAGTTCTCACATTTTGCTCAGGCTGGTCTCGAACTCTTGAGCTCAAGCAATCCACACGCCTCGGCCTCTCGCAGTGCTAGGATAACAGGTGTGACTCACTGCACACCACCTGAAGGCCTGGGTTTTTAAAGAGAGACAGGGCATGGTTCACTCCTGTAATACCAGGGCTGTGGGAGCCCAGTAGGCAGATTGCTTGATGCCAGGAGTTTGACACTGCAGTAAGCTGTGATGAGGCCACCGCACTCTAGTCTGGGCGACAGAGGGAAACCCTGTTTCTAATAATGGTAATGATAATAAATAAATAAAACAATAGGAGACAAGATGGAGAAAGATGCAGGGTGAGAAGAAGACAGAGCAAGTGGGTGCTGGATGTGAGGCAGGAAGTGAGAAGCCAGGAAGCAATGCCGGTGGCAAGCCACCTCTGAGAGCTCTTTCTCACTAAGCATTATGGAGCCCTTCTGTGCCTAGGTGAGGCACTGGGCTAAGCATCCCTCTGGAGCTCACCAAGACCAAATGAAGTTAGCTTCCCCATTTTACATTTGAACACTAGGCTCAGAAAGGTGAAGCTCTTTGTTTAAGGTACACAGCTAGGAAGTGGTGGAAGCAAAAGGAGAGAAAGATTTGGTTAGGAAGGAGGAAGGGATTAGAATTTATTGAGAGAATTCTTGCAGGGCTTTTCTGTAGATACTTAGTCTAGTCATTCATTCCTTCGAGTGTTGGCTCAGCCTTTCTGCTCAGTACTGGCAAACCGCACTGGGTGTTGGGGAATTAGTTCGTTCAAGCAACTTTTTTGTTTGTTTGTTTTGAGACAGAGTCTCACTCTTCCGCCCTGGGTAGAGTGTGGTGGCATCAACCTAGCTCACAGCAATCTCAAACTCTTGGGCTCTGGGGGCGGCGCCTGCGGCTCAGTGAGTAGGGCATAAGCCCCATATACTGAGGGTGGTGGGTTTGAATTTGGCCCCTGCCAAACTGCAACAAAAAAAAGCCAGGCATTGTGACAGGTGGCTATAATCCCAGCTACTTGGGAGGCTGAGGCAAGAGAATCGCCTAAGCCAAAGAGCTGGAGGTTGCTGTGAGCTGTGACACCACAGCACTTTACCGAGGGCGACACAGTGAGATTCTGTCTCAAAACAAAACAAAAAAAACACGTGGGCTCAAGCAATACTCTTGCCTCAGCCTCCTGCGTAGCTGGACTACAGGCACCTGCCAGGACACCCTGCTAATTTTTCTATTTGTAGTAGATATAGGGTCTCACTCTTTCTCAGGCTGTTCTCAAACTCTCAGAGCTAAAGTAATCTACCTGCCTTGGCCTCCCAGAGTCTAGGATTACAGGTGTGAGCCATTCAGTATTGGGCAGGTGGGTGCAGGGGGTAGACAGGGGTGTATAAAGTGGGATTTATATTAGTCATGTTGAATTTGAGGTGATGGTGAATGGACTGCTGAGACTAGAAAAGTTTATTTGGATAACTGCTTAAAATCTATTATTCTCCTTAATTCATTAAATAAAAGTGAGCATTAACTGTGCAAAGGGACTATTCAAGCACTACAACATTATCTAATGTGATCTTCACAACTCTGTTAGGTGTGTATGTTATTTTCATTTTATAGAAGAAAAATTGAAGTACAGAGAGGTAAGATTTGAACCCGAGCATTCCAAATTCTCTCTTAACCACTAGGCATTCCCTGTAGCATCTGTTTTATAAGATTTTTTCTTTTTTGAGACAGAGTCTCACTTTATCGCCCTCGGTAGAGTGCTGTGATGTCACAGCTCACAGCAACCTCCAACTCCTGGGCTTAGGCGATTCTCTTGCCTCAGCCTCCTGAGTAGCTGGGTCTACAGGCGCCCGCCACAACGCCTGGCTATTTTGTTGTTGCAGTTTGGCCGGGGCTGGGTCCAAACCGGCCACCCTTGGTATATAGGGCCGATGCCCTACCCATTGAGCCACAGGCGCCGCCTGTTTTATGAGATTTCGAAAATAACGTTTAGAAATAATAAAATACCTGACTAAGGGCTGGGCAGGGTGATTCATGCCTGTAATCCCAGCACTTGGGAGGCCAAAGTGGATGGATTGTCTGAGCTCACATGTTTGAGACCAGCCTGAGCCAGAACGAGACCTTGTCTCTAAAAATTATTGGGCGTTGTGGTGGGTGCCTATAGTCTTATCTACTTCGGGGCTGAGGCAAGAGAATTGCTTAAGCCCAGGACTTTGAGGTTGCTGTGAGCTATGAGCCCACAGCACTCTACCAAGGGTGAAAAGGGAGACTCTGTATCAACCCCCCCCCAAAAAAACAAACAACAACAAAAAAAAACACCTGACTACATTAAGAAATATAATATTGCGGCTAGCCATGGTGGCTTATGCCTGTAATCCTCATACTCTAGAAGGCCAAGGTGGGTGTATTGCCTAAACTCAGGAGTTTGAGATCAGCCTGAGCAAGAGTTAGACCCCGTCTCTAAAACTAGCCCGGTGTGTGACAGGCACCTATAGCCCCAGCTACTTAGGAGGTTGAAGCAAGAGGATCACTTGAGCCCAAAAGTTTGAGGTTGCTATGAGCTATGACACCACACACCCTACTAAGGGTGAAAAGGGAGGCTCTTGTCTCCCCCCCCCAAAAAAAAGAAAATAAAATAAATATAATTAAGGAAACAGACTTAAAAATATTTTGATTTGGCAACTACTACACCTGCAAACTTCTAGACCATTCCCCCCCACCTTTTTTTTTGAGACAGAGTCTCACTATGTCACCCTCAGTAGAGTGCTGTAATGTCACAGCTCACAGCAACCTCAAACTCTTGGGCTTAAGTGATTCTCTTGCTTCAGCCTCCCTAGTAGCTGGGATTACGCTACAGGTGCCCGCCACAATGCCCGGCTATATTTTTCTTGTTGTTGCAGTTGTCATTGCTCTTTAGCTGGCCTGGGACGAGTTGGAACCCGTCAGCCTCAGTGTATGTGGCCGATGCCCTACCCACTGAGCTACAGGTGCTGCCTAGACAATTCCCTTCTTTATAGAAGTTTGAGAAGTACAGTGAAGGTTCTGTTATCAGTTAAAAACATGCTGTTTAGGCTCGGCACCTGTGGCTCAACGGGCTAAGGCGCCAGCCACGTACACCTGAGCTGGCGGGTTCGAATCCAGCCCAGGCCCGCCTAACAACCATGACGGCTGCAACCAAAAAATGGCTGGGTGTTGTGGCGGGCGCCTGTAGTCCCAGCTACTTAGGAGGCAGTGGCAGGAGACTCGCTTGAGACAGGAATTGGAGGTTGCTGAGACCTGTGATGCCACAGCACTCTATCCAGGATGACAGCTTGAGGCTCTGTCTCAAAAAAGCAAAAACAAAAACATGCTGTTTAAAAAAAAGAATAAAGAAAGAAAAGAGCAAGGCCTAGTATGGTGGCTCATACGTGTAATACTAGTGCTCTGGGAGGCTGAGGCAGGAGGATCACTTGAGGTCAGGAATTTGAGATCAGCATGTGTAAGAGTGAGATCCTGTCCCTTCAAAAAAAAAAAATAGAACAGGCTCGGCGCCTGTGGCTCAATGAGCTAAGGTGCCAGCCATGTACACCTGAGTTGGTGAGTTCAAATCCAGCCCAGGCCTGCCAAACAACAATGACGGCTGCAACCAAAAAATGGCCGGGCGTTGTGGCGGGCGCCTGTAGCCCCAGCTACTTGGGAGGCAGAGGCAAGAGACTCGCTTGAGGCCAGGAATTGGAGGTTGCTGTGAGCTGTGATGCCACAGCACTCTATCCAGGGTGACAGCTTGAGGCTCTGTCTCAAAAAAAAAAAAAAAAAAGAAAAATAGAACAATCGGCTGGGCATGGTGGAGCGCACCTGTAGTTCCAGTTTACTTGGGAGACTGAGGCAAGATAAGCCCTGGAATTTGAGGTTTTAAGGCTGCTGCATTCCAGCCAAGGTGACTAGAGTAAGACTTTGTTTAAAAGAAATAAAGAAGATGGGTGGCGCCTGTGGTTCATTGAGTAGGGTGCCGGCCCCATATACCGAAGGTGGCAGGCTCAAACCTGGCCTTGGCCAAACTGCAAAACAGAAAAATACCCGGGCGTTGTGGCAGGTGCCTGTAGTCCCAGCTACTTGGGAGGCTGAGGCAAGAGAATCGCCTAAGCCCAGGAGTTGGAGGTTGCTGTGGGCTGTGTGACGCCACGGAACTCTACCGAGGGTGACAGAGTAAGACTCTGTCTCTACAAAAAAAAAAAAAAAAAAGAAAAGAAATAAAGAAGAGAGAGAGTGAGAAAGACAGAGAAGAGAGAGAGAAAGAGAAAGAAATAATAAAAAAGCAAGAGTCAAAAGAAAAAAATGCTTCCTCCCTCACTCTTCTGGATTGTTGGTTTGGCTGGAATTAACCACTGTGAGAGGCGGTGCCTGTGGCTCAAAGGAGTAGGGCACCGGCTCTGTATGCTGGAGGTGGTGGTTTCAAACCCAGCCTCGGCCAAAAACCGCAAAAAAAAAAAAAACACCGTAAGGAGGGAAAAAGCCAACTTTCAGATTCCTCAGACCCTGACTTTCTGGGAACAGGATAAGAGGTGGGGAGTGAGGGGTAGGTTGTGAAGGGAAGAAGGAGGTGAGCGTGGTGCTTCTGGCTCCATAGATTGAGCTGTAATATCAGCTCCAGAACCAGGAAAGGTGGGGTTCAGCTTGCATTCCAACAAAAATTAAATTCCAATAAATCACTTAAACTTCTGGGAAAGAAATCTAATTTGAGGCTCAGCGCCTATGGCTGAAGCAGCTAAGGCGCCAGCCACATACACCTGAGCTGGTGGGTTCAAATCCAGCCGGGACCCGCCAAACAACAATGACGGCTGCAACCAAAAAATAGTCGGGCATTGTAGCGGGCGCCTGTAGTCCCAGCTACTTGGGAGGCGGAGACAGGAGACTCGCTTGAGCCCAGGAATTGGAGGTTGCTGTGAGCTGTAATGCCATGGTACTCTACCCAGGGTGACAGCTTGAGGCTCTGTCTCAAAAAACAAAACAAAACAAAAATAAAAACAAACAAAAAAAAGAAATCTAATTTGAATTTCCACAGGACATTGAATAGGTATATTTTCCCCTTCTAGAATTGCAAGAGTATTGACCTTGTCTTTAGGAATTGTCAATCTTTTATTATTATTATTATTATTTTTTTTTTTTTTGCAGTTTTTGGCTGGGGCTGGGTTTGAACCCACCACCTCCAGCATATGAGGCCAATATCCTACTCCTCTGAGCCGCAGGCGCCTCCCAATCTTTTATTACTTTTGCTCAGCTTTCCCAGAGAACTAGATTTGGAGGCTGAACTAGATTTGGTTCAGAGTACTGCCACTCCAAATAAATATGCCACTCTGGTATGGAGATTATTTTGAGGTGAAAGCAATTGGAAAAACAAACAAACAAGCAGACAGACAGACAGACATAGGATAAGCTCTCTGCCCTTCCCCATGTACCTAAAAAGAGACCCTCAGCTCTCCTTGTAAAGATGTCTCCCCCCATCCCCTTCCAGTCCAAGGAAGTAGATAAAACCTTATCACTGGAGAGTCTACACAAACAAACCTTACTAACTGGCCTATCTACTATTGGTGTCCTCATTTATTTGTTTTCCCACAACTTGCCACCCCTAGAAGCTAAAAGTTCTTTTTTTGTGTGTGTGGCTTTTGGCTGGGGCTGGGTTTGAACCGGTCACCTTGAGCATATGGGACCAGCACCCTACTCCTTTGAGCCACAGGCGCCACCCACAAGCTCAAAGTTTTTTTCCTTTGTCTTGTCAAATCTCTACAAAATTTATTGTTCTTTTGTTAAGATGCTACGTAACCCCAAGTTGTAACCACCTCTTTGAGTTGCTTATCCCTGAGTATTTCAGGGTGTATTCATGATACATTCATTCATAAATTGGTTTTCCTCTTGTTAATCTTTTGTCTGCCTTAAAGGGAGAAAGAAAAAAAAAATTTTTTTTTTTTTTTGAGACAGAGTAGAGTGCCATGGCATCACAGCTCCCAGCAACCTCAAACTCTTGGGCTTAAGTGATTCTTTAGCCTCAGCTTCCCAAGAAGCTGGGACTACAGGCACCCGCCACAATGCCCGGCTAAGCTGGGCTATTTTTTGATTGTAGTTGTCATTGTTGTTTGGCAGGCCTGGGCTGGGTTTGAATCAGCCAGCTCTGGTGTATGTGGCTGGCTCCCTAGCCGCTGAGTACAGGTACCGAGCCAGGAAAAAGAAAATGGTTTTTCCTCCGTAATGCTGAAGCCTGGTCATTTATAGTCACTATGGTTTTTCTTTTCTTTCTTTCTTTCTTTTTTTTTTTGAGACCAAGTCTCACTTTGTTGCCCTCAGTAGAGTGCCATGGTGTAACAGCAACCTCAAACTCCTGTGCTCAAGCAATTCTCCCACCTCAGCCTCCCCCATATCTGGGACTACAGGCACCGGCCACAAAGCCTGGCTATCTTTAGAGATAGGATCTTGCTCTAGCTCAGGCTGGTCTTGAACCTGTGAGCTCAGGTAATCCACCTGCCTTGGACTTTCAGAGTGCTAGGTGTAAGCCACCACACTTGACCGTCACTATGATTTATCACAGGGTTACTGTGATGATTTTTCTTAGGGTACTCAGGGTATCAGTAAGGCCCAATCACTACTCTAATTTCTCTTTATATCTTTTATAATTTTGCTGGTATAAAACTAAAACTAAACTGATTTTGCTATTTTTAGTAGATTGGCTACATCTAGTTTAGTCACCCAGCTTTCTTCTTTTTTATTTTTTGCAGTTTTTTTTTTTTTATTTGGCTGGGGCTGGGTTTGAACCTGCTACCTCTGTTATATGGGGCCGGCACCCTATTCCTTTGAGCCACAGGCGCCACCCCCTACCCCCCCCACACCTGTTTTCTTCTTTACTCTGTTGCCCAGGCTAGAGTGTTGTGGCATCAGCCTAGCTCACAGCAACCTCAAAATCTGGGCTCAAGGAGTCCTTCTGCCTCAGCCTCCTGAGTAGCTGGAACAACAGGTGCCCACCATGACACTTGGCTAATTTTTCTATTTTTAGTAGAATTGAGAATCTCACTCTTGCTCAGGCTGGTCTTGAACTCCTACACTCAAGGGATCCTCCTGCCCTGGCCTCCCAGAGTGCTATGATTATAGGTGTGAGCCACTGCACCTGACCTCTGTTATCTCTTTACTGCCTCATTCCTTTTTTCTTCTTTTTGCCTATTAGACATTGTAGGAAAAACTTGAGAGCTAGGATGAAAATACTTTCTTTCAGAAATATTTTTCATTTGTTTCTATCAGGCACTAACAATTCCAGATGATCTTTGTCCACATTCAAAGACTTGAGGTTTCCTTCTTCACCTGGCTATTGCTATTCATTCTTCTAGATTCAGTTCAGAAATTAACTTTCAGGAAGTTGTCTCTGGCCCATTCTCCTGCTGCCTCCACATTCTACTCAGGAGTAGATTTTCTGTGTCTCTGACCCCACTGCACTGTTCTCTTTGACGCAGAATATTGGTACCACCAGTAATAACCTGTCTCTTCACTAGTGTATGAACTCCAGTGAACATATTTGACACATCTATACCCCAAGCCTCAAACCATTCTGAGTACACAATGCATGCTTCTTAAGTGTTGAAAAGAATGGACTGGATCTTGTATTTCTATAGGTTAAAGGCCATTTTGGTAAGGTAGTTTAAGACCATGCTTGGAAAGTGCCAGCCTAGTGGTAGATGACTCCAAAAGAGGTTCTGCTCTGGCCACTGTGGTCCTCATCCACATTGAGCCACATAGCCATTCCTAGTTCTTCCTTTTTTTTTTTTTTTTTTGGTAGATACAGAGTCTCACTTTATGGCCCTGGGTAGAGTGCTATGGCGTCACACAACTCACAGCAACCTCCAACTCCTGGACTTAGGCGATTCTCTTGCCTCAGCCTCCTGAGTAGCTGGGACTACAGGCGCCCGCCATGATGCCTGGCTATTTTTCTGTTTTGCAGTTTACCGAGGCCGGGTTTAAACCCGCCACCTTTGGTATATGGGGCTGGCGCCCTACTTGATAAGCCACAGACGCTGCCCCTATTCCTAGTTCTGAATCTTCCTCAGGCTACAAGCCAGAACCACTGGCTTGCCCCACCCCCAACCCCATCATTTCCGGGGCCAACTTTGAAAGAACTCTTTGAAGATAGTACCTCACACTTCTTGGTCAGCCCCAAAGTGGACGACACTCCATAGATGCTCACTTCATATGAGCCATGGAAAGTGAAGAGTGTGGCCCTTCCTCATAGTGGGAGGGAGACACAGGGTGCCTGGTGAAGGGGCCAGTGAAGGGGACTGTGTGGATTCTCAGAACGCACAGGACAGGTTCACAAGAGACTGCTTTCAGCTCTTGGGAAATTTACTGAACTCCAAACAAACACAGGCTGCCTGAAAGTGAACATGTGCTGGTGATTTATAATCTTGTCAGAAAACTGTCATTGACAGTTACCAACAAAGCAGTGGTCTGGAAGGCAGAGGCCGGGGAGAGAGTCAGCAGCCTCTCCTGTGTTTTGTACACGCCACTTTCAACTCCTCTTGTTGCTGAACACGTCAGCTATAAACATTGTCACAAGGTGGGAGAGCGGACTTCTCTCCACCAGGCCTCAGAGTGCCCTTCAGCAGGAAGGAGAGAACTCATTTGGTTGGTGAGTCCATCTAAGGCAGCAGTTCTCAATCTGTGACTTACTGTATTAAAGGGCTGCGACATTAGGAAAGTTGAGAACTGCTGATCTAAGGAAAGGCACACAAAGGCTACCTCCTCCAAAGCGCTCTTGTGCCAGATCCTGGGGGCCTCCTACCACCCCTGCCCCCCAGATTCCACAGCCATGGGGCGCACTAGAGGGTGCGGTCCTGAAGCTCTACACAAAGCCAGTTTTGTCTCATCCTGATTTACCCCTAGGTGAAGATCTTCAAGGATGCCCTGTGTTCGCCCTTCCAGTGCTTGTGGGCACTCTGGGGACAGACTTTGAGGTAGGCCCTTTACTCTGTGAGCCTTCCTGACTCGAAAACAGCTGCTTCATTCCGAGACGCTTCCTGTGGCCCTCTAGCCACTGCTTCTGTCTGCCCCTCCTGTGCTGGCCTTCCACATCAGCCCTGCCCATTGCTCACAGATGTGGTGCTAATTTCCAATCACAGATCCAGTAACATTGTGCAGGGCAAGAGGCCAGCCCTGGGAAGGTGCAAAGCACCCCGAACTCCTCGGGTCTCCCCCAAACACTCTCATCTGGACAAATATGCAGCCTCAGATACTTCTGGCTGCCTCTACTAGCTAAGCTTGAATCCCCAAGTTTCTTTGACTTGTTTTGCTATTGTTTGGTTACAAAAACCTTCCTTCCCTTTTGGGCCCAAGTGGTTTGGCTCCTCCTTGTATCTGACGCTGCTTGGCTTTGTCAGCGGCAGCACATCCCTCTTTAGTGGCTGGGCTCTTCCCGAGCACAAGCTGGCCGCACCCCTGTGCCAGGATATCTTGGACCTAGGAGAGCTCTTCCTGTAGCAAGACATGACTAGGTGGACACTTAGGGTAGAAATGAATAGGTATATATATATATTTATGAAATTTTCCTGACTACAAATAGCATTTTCTAGCTGCATAGGACCTAGTAATCCCAGAGAAGAATATCCAGTTCTGTCTATTCACTTTACATTAAATGCTTGATATTTCATTAATTATGCATCTGCAACACTTGTAACTCCTTGGAAAAATGAAGGTTTATCCACTGAATCATGTTTGATTGAGTTTTAAAATTCACAGCTGTCACTGTTTACACACAAAGCAAAAGTGCTAGTTCCTACCCAATGTCTCCGCAAGGCCCACAGCCAGTTACAAGTCTTGAGATGTCCCACTAGGTAGTGAGCACAGCAGATTCAGTCAGAAAGCAAGGAACAAGAGTCTACAATTTTGGTCAACTTTGCCTAAAGCGTGTGGTTCTTTTTTTTTTGAGATAGAGTCTCATTATGTCACCCTTGGTAGAGTGCTGTGGCATCACAGCTCACAGCAACCTCAAACTCTTAGGCTTAAATGATTGTCTTGCCTCAGCCGCCCCAAGTAGCTGGGACTACAGGTGTCCACCACAACGCCCGGCTATTTTTTGGTTATAGTTGTCATTGTTGTTTGGCAGGCCAGGGCTGGATTTGAACCTGCCAGCTCTGTGGTATGTACCTGGTGCCCTAGCCGCTGAGCTACAGGCGCCAAGCCAGCTTGTGGCTCTTTTTTAAAAAATTAAACTAAATTGGCTCAGCACCTGTGGCTCAAGCGGCTAAGACGCCAGGCACATACATCTGAGCTGGCGGGTTCAAATCCAGCCCAGCCTGCCAAACAACAATGATGGCTGCAACCAAAAAAAAAAAAAAAAAAAAAAAATGGCCGGGAGTTGTGGCTGGCGCCTGTAGTCCCAGCTACTTGGGAGGCGGAGGCAGGAGACTCGCTTGAGCCCAGGAATTGGAGGTTG
>CAUYRH010057224.1:0-10549 GCA_963574655.1 Perodicticus potto
AAGCAAGAAATTTTTGTAAAGTCTCTTGAATGCTATCACAATCAGGTTGATGAAAATATCTCTAATTGTATCTGAAGCCCGTACACTGTACCCCATGACTGAATTATTGTACACAGATATGATTTAATAAAAAAGAAAAAATAAAAAAAAAATAAAATGTTCTGAATATAACTACACTAAAAAAATAAATAAATAAATAAATAAATAAATAAAATAGACATTAGAAAAACAATAGAAAATATAAAAAATCTAAGAGTTGATTTTTCAAAAGGATAAACAAAGTTAACAAATTTTTTGCTAGATTAACCAAGGGGGAAAAAGAGGACTCCAGTAAATAAAATCATAAACGAAATGAAAAAGGAGACATTACAACCGCTACCACAGAAATACAAAGAATCATAAGAGATTTTTATGAATAATTATATGCCAACAAATTAGATTACCTCAAGGAAATAAATTCTTAGAAACATAAAAACTACCCAGACTGAATCATGAAGAAATAGAAAATCTAAACAGACCAATAATGAGTAAGGAAATTGAATTAGTAACTAAAAATCTCCTGACAATGAAAAGCCCCAAATCTGATAGCTCCACTGGTGAATTCTACCAAACATTAAAGAAGGAATAATGCTAAACCTTCTCAAAGGCTTCCAAACAATTGAAGAAAAGGGAATACTCTCAAACTCATTTTACAATTGAGTAAATTGGTATTACTCTGATACCAAAACCAGACAAGAGCATGAAAAGAAAATAAAATTATATATCAACATTGCTGATAAACATAGATGCAAAACTCTCAACAAAATACTATCAAACTGAATCCATACCACATTAAAAAGATCATTCACCATGATCAAATAGGATTTATCCTTGAGATGCAAGGATAGCTCAACATACACAAATCTATACAGGAGGTACCCCAAAATAACAGAACGAAGGACAAAAACCATGTAATTATCTCAACAGATGCAGAAATTCCATGTCCTTTCATGATTAAAAAATAAAGTCTTTCTTTTACCATAAGGACATTTGCCCTAGCCTGTTTTTTGCAGCTCAATTTATAATTGCCAAAATGTGGAAACAGCCTAAACAGCCCACCAACCCAGCAATGGGCTAACAAGCTGTGGTATATGTATACCATGGAAATTATTTAGCCATTAAAAAAGATGGAGACTTTGCACTTCCTGGATGGAAGTGGAATACATTATATTCTTGGTAAAGCATCACAAGAATGGAGAAGTAAGAATCCTATCTACTCAATTCTGATATGAGGACAATTAATGACCTAGCATACAGTAGGGGGTGGGGAAGGGGAGGGCAGAGAAAGGGAAGGAGGGAGGAAATGGGGGGGTCATGTTGCGTTATACACCTTTTTGGGGCGGGCCACAATTATAAGAGGGACGTTACCTAACAAATGCAATCAATGTAACCTGCTTCTTTGTATCCTTACTGAATGCCCAATAATAATAATAATAATAATAATTAAATTAAAGAAAAGGTTTCAAAAAATTGGGTGTAGAAGGAATGTACTTCACTTACAGCCAACATCATACTCAACAATGAAAAGCTGAATGCTTTTCTTCAAGATTAGGACCAAGAGAAGGATGCCCACTCTTGCCACTTCATTCAATGTAGTGCTGGAATTTCTAGCTAGAACAGTTAAACAAAAAAAATTAAAGGCATCCAAATCAAAAATGAAGTAGAATACTCTGCTGATGATAGAATCTTATGTATAGAATCCCTTAAAAACATCACAAAAAAACTGTTAAAACCAGTAAACATATCCAGTAAAGTTGCAGGATAAAAAATAAGCATTTGAAAGTCCATGGAATTTCTATCTGAAGCTATCTGAAAAGAAATCAAGTAAACAATCCCGTTTATTATAACCTGAGGAAAAAACAAAACAAAACAAAAAACCTTAGGAGTAAATTTAATCAAGTTGGTAAAAGATCTGTACATAAAAAGATTTATCACCCAAAATATTCTACAGAGTCAATGCAATTACTGTCAAAATTCCAATGGCATTTCTCACAAAAATAGAAAAAGCAACCCTAGAATTTATTTGGAACCCAGAAAAGACTCCAAATAGCCAAAATAATCTTGAGTAAGTATAACATAGCTGTAAGTATTACATTACCTGATTTTAAAATCTGCTCCAAAGCTCTACTAATTAAAGGAGCATGGATGGTACTGGCATAAAAACAGACACATGGACCAATAGGACAGAATGGGGAGCTCAGAAATACATCTATGTTTTTACAGTCAATTGATTTTCTACACAAGTGCCAAGGATAAACATTAGGGGAAGGACAGTCTCTTCAATAAATGATGATGGGAAAACAGGATGTCCACCTGCACAAGATGAAAACGTAGCTTAACTTCATACCATAAACAGGAATCAACTAAAAGTGTATTAAAGATGTAAATGTAAGACTTCAAATTGTAAAACTACTAGAAGAAAACTTAGAGGAAAAGCATCTTCACATCAGTATGTTCACTGATGTTTTTAGATATGACCCCAAAAGCACAAGCCGCAACAACTAACATAGGAAATATGGGATTATACCAGACTTAAAAAATAAAATTGTCTCCTTTCTGCACAGCAAAGGAAACAATTAGCAGAGTGAAAGACAACCTATGAAATAGGAGAACATTTCTGCAAACCATACATCTGAGGATTAATATGCAAAACGCAAGGTTGGACAATTAAGTTCTTGAACTCACCCTATAAAAAGTGCTACATACCTCATTGTTGAACATTGCCACAGTCACTTTGAGTACTCCCCTTAGGAAGCTATGCACTGAGGCCAGCAGCTAGTTCACCCTTCAGAGCACCTTTGGAACTCTTCTAGAATGATCATCAGAGCCATTGTTGCACTAGCACTTATCTTTTGTCTTAGAATAGCCATTCTAATAGGTATGAGGTGATATTTCATTGTAGTTTTAATTTGCATTTCTCTGATGATTAATGGTGTTGAGCATTTTTTCCATATATTTCTTGGCCATTTGTAGATCTTCTTTTGAGAAATGTCTATTTAGTTTCTTTGCCCATTTCTTAAGGTTTGTTTCCTTGCAATTGAGCTGAGGTTGGACAATTAAGTTTGTGAAGTCATCCTAGAAGATATGCTACATACCTCACTTTTGAAGTACACCTCTTGGGCATCTGGTGACCTAGTGATAGTCAGTGATTATATAGGAAGCACTTTTTCTTGGACAAATTTGTGAACCTTATCATCAGGCCTTGTACATATTAGCAGGATTTCTGGGTCATATAGTAGTTAGATTTTTAATTTTTGAAGAACCTATGTATTGTCTTTAATAGTAGCTGCACGAATGTACATTCCCACTAACAGTATACAGGGTTCCCTTTTCTTCCAATTCTTGCCTATACAAGTTCTGACAATTAAGTTCATGAGCTAGCCACCATGCCCTTATGTTGGAGCACTATACAAACAGCTTGGTAAACTTTCATAACTTTGGTATCTCAATGTCTCACTGTTGTGTTTGTGTAGACATGAGGCCATGTGTTGTGAGTGGTGTTCATTATTGTTATACATTTTAGTGTGCCATTGCAAGAATTCTAATTCAGAGCTTGAATTAGAGCAATGAACAAACATCAAATTTCTTGTTAAACTTGACAAGAATAGAAGTGAAATCAGGGACATGTCAGTCTAAGTTTATGGTAATAATACCATGAGGAAAATGAGAGTGTACAAATGTATTAAACATTTTTCTGAGGAGAAAGAAAGCATCATTGATGAAGAGAGGACAAGGTGGCCAGTAATGAGCAGAAAACATTGTCAAAATTTATCAAATCGTGTGTCAACATTGTCAACTGACTGTGACAAGCATGGAAGATCAAGTAAACATTAATAGAGAAACAGGGAAGTCTTAACTGAAAATCTTAGCATGAGAAAAGTGTATGCAAAAAATGGTCCTGACGTTAGCTCACTGATGAACAAAAGCAAAGAAAAGTCAAAGTTTGCCAAGACCTTTTGGAGAGACAAGATGTTTTGGTGATGAAACATGCGTGTACCAATATCACCCTGGAACCAAGCATCATATTGTACAATGGAAGTTAGCCAATTCTCCATGACCAAAAATGTTCTGTAAGTCCAAATAAAGAATCCAAATGATGTTGCTAATCTTTTTTAATACCAGAGGAAGTCTTCCTTATAAATTTGTACCAACTGTGTAAACAGTTAATAAAGTTTACTACTTGGAAGTGCTGAAAAGGCATGAAAAAGTTAGACTAAAATGACCTGAACTTTTTGGCCAACAACTCATGACTCTTGCATCACAACAATGCACCATCTCACACAGCACTGTCTATGAGGGACTTTTTAGCCAGTGAATAAATAATTGTATTGGAACATCCTCCCTACTCACCTCATCTCCCCCTACCCCGTGACTGTTTTCTTTACCCAAAGATAAAGGAAATATTAAGAAAAAGATATTTTGATGACATTCAGTACATCAAGGGTAATACAATGACAGCTTTGATGGCCAGTCCAGAATTAGAGGTTCAAAATTGCTTTGAAGGGTGTACTAGGCACTGGCATTGTGCATAACTTCTGAAGGGAGTATTTTGAAGGTGACCATACTGATAATTCAGCGATGAAGTATGTAGCACTTTTTCTAGGATAAGTTACAAACTTCATTGTCAGACCTTCTTATATAGCCAAAGGAAAAGAAATCCGTATTTGAGAAGATAGCTACATCACTATATTCATCACAGCATTGTTCACAATGGCCAACATATGGAAACAACTTAAGAGTGCATCCACAGATGGACAAAGAAATTGTGATATCTATGTTACTGAAAGTTTGACATTTGTTGTCCCTAGGGGCATCAGAAGAATGAGGACAAGTAGTTTGAGGAAGAAGAGATAAGTTTATTAAGTTGCAGGCAAATCAGGAGGTTGTCAGACTCCTGTCTTAAGGTGCCAACATTTTGCTTCTAAGCAGAAGTTCAGAGCTGTAAAGGGGATGGCTCTGATTCATCCCATCTTCAGCTAAGACCTCTGCTGGACAATTCCCTTGAGCCATCTCCTGGGACACAAAGAACAAAGAACACTCCCCTACCACTCCCAATCACTGATGTGAGGCAGGGATGTAGATTTTAGTTCTCAAAACGGGTAAGGGGGGGTTTGAAGGGTAAGAAAACATTTTTTTTTTTAACCCACTTTTAGGTCATTTTCTCTGTTCTATCAGAGGGATAATCTATGTTTGTAAGATTTTTGATAAATGAGATCTTCCCACCCCATCGCAACTCCACAGCCCTCTAGGGTGAGACATTGAGGGGGGGGCAACAGCCTGGGAGCCGATCCCTAGAGGTTGGCGCATGCTCACAGCCCACTGCTGAGGGACGTGCAGCAAGGGGGAAGGTACCCTTGGGAGGAGCAATGGGAAGGTCCTGCCTGAACTAATTCTGCAATTCCACATTATTGAGACTCTGGGTCAGCAACAATCTCTTTTTTCCTAGCAGGAGCTCAATTTGGCCAGAGGGTACCCATAGCCAGGGCAAGGCAATTAGCATGAATTGTTCACAGCTGGTTAATATGGCTTTAACGTAAACTAGAAATTGCACTTTCTGCTAGCTACACCAGCTAAGAATCCTTTGAGACACTTGAAAGTCCATCCCAGGGTAGGGGTCAATCAATGTGCTTTTTGAAAACAAAAGAAGAAGGACATTGGGAAGAACCCTGCTCCAAACTGCAAAGGGCTCCAGGTTAATGAGACACCCTCAGGAAAGTAAATGGCTCTTTTAAGTCTAGGACTCAGACGATGAAGCAGGGGCTCTGGGAGCCCATACCTCATTGGCAACTCCAATCCAAATATCCCCATAGAAGCCCTGGCTGCAAACTGACAGTGGGGACCGGACTGAAGGGGCCTGGATTCCATCCCTCCCCACTGAAACCCCAGATGCAAATTGACAGTGGGGAATCAGTTGGAACTAAGCCACATGGGCAGAAGCAGTCCAGAGGAGGAGTCCCCCCACCTTCCTGCCAAGGCCTGGCCTCCAGCACCAGCCATGCTCAGCACTCTGCAAGCCCAGCTGTGGAGAGGCAGTCATTAGCAGGAGGTGACTGAGAACTCCTCACAGCTGCCTGGGGACAAACGCAGGCAATTTCCTGGGGACAAATGCAGGTAATTAGTGAGAGCAAGGAACTGCACCAAAATCTACAGAAACTCACTTGAGGGTCCTGGGGCTTGGTGAAGCATGCAGGGACTGCCATGGCAGAGAAGCTCACTTGAAAGGTAAGATCTCAACACACCTAGCCTTAGATCCCCTCTAAAATTAAAGATTGGACATAGGATGGCACAACTGATCAGAGACAGAATTCTTGCAGACTCATCTCTTCCCCAGAGCTTTGGTTCGTCCTCTTAAGGCACTTTCATGAGTACACGCATTGGCGTGTGATGCCTTGAGGGATTTGGCGGGACCTCATTCGAGAGAACCCCGTTTGCAACTGTTCATGTGCTTGTGGCAGTCCGCAGACAGAAGGCTGCCCACTGCACAGGGATCCCAGCACACAGGGGGCCCACCCTTTTGATGACCGGCAGCTTCACTCAGATGCCTAGGCTTTTATTGGTAGGTACCTTTTCTGGCTGGGTAGAGGCTTGTCCTATCCTGAAGAGAAGAAAGGACCATCTGAGGATACCAGAACCCTTCTGAAAGAATTCACTCTGAGATGGGCGCCTTCCTACCAGGAGCTCCAGCCGGAGACAAAGCCTTTGCTGAGTTCTTGCAAGCATACACCAGCACAGAGCAGAAACAGGCCAGCAGCTGGATGGTCAGGCAGATAGAGGATGGCATGCTGGTTGTGGACGCTGGGGGCAGGTGGCTGCAAAGCCAGCTCAGCACGTCCTACTCAAAGAATCACTGTGTTCAGCTACTCTAAGGGGGTGTCCATCAAGGGAAAACCTGCATATTAGGGAGAGGGAAAAATGGGGCGATGTCAGTCAAAAGATACAAAGTTTTCATTAGATAGGATAAACAAATTCTAGTGATCTATTGCCTAGCATGGTGGCGAAGTTCATAGTAATCCCTTGCATACTTGAAAATTGCTAGGAGGGTAGATCTTATGTTCCTACCACGCCAATAAAGATCACAAGTATATGTGGCGATGGATATGTTAATTAGCTTGATTGTGTAATCATCTCGCAATGTGTATGTATGTCCAAACACCACATTGCACACTGTAAATGTATTCACCGCAATTTGCATATGTAACAAGGTAAGAGAGGACACAAAAGAGCAAACTCTGTGCGTGCAGGTGTCATGATACCCTTTGTGTTCTCTCTTACCTTATTGTATATGCAAATTGCGATGGGATTTAGACCTGTGGCGGTCTCGCTTAGGGCCTGAGATTTAATTTCAATCATCATTGTTGGAGTGCTTGATTGGTGTGGTGGGTTAGAGCTAGGGAAAGGAGTTTACAAAGAAAGCCCTGCAAATATTGAGGGGAAGCAGCCAAATGGATTCTCAGGAACTGTGGCCCAGGGCTTCTGTTTTTCTTCTTTCCAAGTCTTCATTTGCTTTTCCTGTTACTGTGGAGGTGACTAACCCCACGTGACCAGCCATGAAAGCCATGAGCAAGGGAAGTGTGCTCGCTGTACAAATTTGCAGAGGATCAAGGAAAGATGGCCCTGTGCTATGAGTAGATAACCCGTTCTCTAAAAGCAAACTTCAGAGTTCTTTCCTCTTGCTTCTGTCTCTGTTGCATAAGCAGGATCAGATATTTTGAAAGGGAGGTCTGTGATTCCAGTTGGCACACTGTGCTCACAAATAACCCTTCAGCTTTTGATCAACGAAGCTTGCGGGGAAACTCCAAACCCTGAAATAAATGCAAAGATTGCTTTAACCAAGAAGACTCTCCGGACAGGTGTAATTCCTATGAGAAAATATAAGAATATGATGAAGAGAGTATTCATCTACAGGTATGGTTACTAGCCAATTCTTTCTGGCAGGTAATGGCAAGGACCAGAGTGGAGAACAGTACACCAGTAGGGGCTTTTCAAATGGCATTTTGCAACCCCTTACAGTGGTTTTCAAAGGTCATGACCCCTTTGGGGGTTGAACGACCCTTTCACAGGGGTCGCCTAAATACATCCTGCACATCAGACATTTACATTACGATTCATAACAGTAGCAAAATCACAGTTATGAAGCAGCAATGAAAATAATTTTATGGGGGTGACACCTGTGGCTCAAAGGAAAATAATTTTATGGTTGGGGGTCACCACAACATGAGGAACTGAATTAAAGGGTCGCAGCATTAGGAAGGTTGAGAACCACTGCCTTAGGAGATAGTAAAGTCATTTTATTTGGGCATAAAACACACTTATAAAATGGAATACAATAGAAATGTAATAAAATTGAGTAACTAGAAAACATTGCAGTACATCATATACAGTTAGGATAAGATAATACAAAGTGTTAGAATGAACAATTTCTAGAGATCTATCAATTGAGAGACTCTGGGGGCTGTGTGTGTGTATTTCAGTCTGTTTGTGTGTGTGTTTATGTACACACATGTGTCCTAAATTGAGATTTGATATAAGTTTTTTTTTTTTTTTTTTACTGTGGGCCTCATTCAAAAGCGTTTGGTAAACACTGGCAGAATTTAGCTCTTTACTACATACTTTTGAGATTCTGACTTTAAAAACTAAAACTGAGGGTGGCGGGTTCAAACCCAGCCCTGGCCAAACTGCAACCAAAAAAAAAAAAAAAAAAACAACACACAAAAAAACCCCTAAAACTAAAATTCTGGCCACTTAATTCCAAGCTGTTCTAAGGCTGTAACTCTTGCCCTTTTTGGCACGGTTTATCAGCTACTTTGGTGAGAGGAGATGACCTTAGGTGGAAATATGTTTCCTAAAAAAAAATAAATGGGAGATTCATAATGAAGCCTCTGGAGGCAGATGAGGCTGGGGAGAGAGGGCGCCAGATGACATGTGTGTGCACATCTGTGTGTGTTATAAAAGAGACTTAGAGACTGGGATTCATCAGCAGGCACCAGTAAAAAAATGCAAAGGTGTTACTAAAACCTTACTGTCCATGCTGAGTCCTCAATGACAGAAAAGGCTCAGAGATATGATGTGAGTTTCCACCTGCAGAATGAGCCTGAGAATCAGAATCCAGGGCTTCCTCCTTCTCCTGGCTGTGTTCCCTGTCTCAGGGAAGAACTCTGCTTCTCATTTGTAACAGAACACGTGAAGGAACTTTGTGAAAACTCGGGAGAATGTCACGTTGTTCTGGAAATCACTGAGGAGGAACCCAGTGTACAAAGCTGTGTCGTGTTTATTTGATTGAATGTGTGATTATTTCTCCTGTCCTCTCTTATAGGTTACCGACTTTGTTTCCAAAGACCGTAGCTTGCAAATTACTGGTGATGTTATGTATGTTAATTTTCTGGACCATTTACTTGGCTTCAAAAGAACACACAAAGGTAGGAGTTGTTTCCTTCTTCATAATTTCACAGAAGGTCACAGTGACACCATTTGAATGATCCCCTTTATGATAGTAAGAAATAAAAGTTAAAAGCATGTCATCTTAGCAGAATGTGGATGAGAGGGTACTCTGTTCAGCACTCATCCCTTTGACAATGTGTAGTGGACATCATTATTGCTTTTTTAATGGCAGGTGGATTTGCGGCCTTCTCTGGATTGTTATACTTGGCACTGCTAACCATCACACTGCAAAATTCTCTCTCCCCTTGGCCTCTGAGATTCTCAGTTGATCAAATTTCTGTTTCAGTCCTCTGCCTTCCTCACAGGGGGTTTCTTATTCTTTGAGATGTTCAATTAGTGTTTTTTTGGTTCTTCTCTTTCTGAAGTCAATCTTAACTGACCTTGCTTCCAGTTTCCCTTCCTCCCAACCAGTTATTACAAAAATAATCTTTTTTTTTTTAACAAGTGAACAGTTTGTTAAGAATTAAACAAAGGAATGATGTGATACAGTACAAGCAAGACACTCAAGATAGGTATAATAGTACTACTCACAATAAAACTTAAATTTCACCTCAAAAAAAAAATCATAAGACAAAAGAGAAAGCAATTTCACTGTTATAAAATAAGATATTTCATGCAAAATATTAACTCTGCCCCCCAAAGCCCAACCTCCCAACAAACAAAAAACTATCTGGGAATACTGCTATGCTAGCATATTAACCATAGTATAATCATTCATAGAAAAACAGTAATCAAGCAATAAATTAAATTAAATAACAAAGTTCAAACTATCATAAACTCATAGACCACAATGATTTTACAAAACAAGCAATTCCAGAAATCTTATAAACAATAAAAAAACAAGAAATATTTCAGTATCATTCTACTTGATCTGGATACACCTGGTATTGAAATTGGAGAAAATATATTCTTATAAAGGGAAATTACAAACATGTTTCACTTATAGATGAGGATGCAATATCCTAAACAACATACTGACAAGTTGAATTAAAAAATTAATGTTTAAGTAATGTACTTTGGTCAAAATTGAACCCAATTTATATGAAAGTTAGTCACTATTTTCTTTTCTTTT
>CAUYRH010057225.1:0-22887 GCA_963574655.1 Perodicticus potto
GAAGGGACTGTGTTCGTTCACTGATGCATTCATTCACCTTGCCCCCCGTGGAAGGGACTGTGCTCATTCGTTTCCTGGCCAAGGAACCCATACACCTATATATACCCCGAGACTAAAAGCCTAAAGGGGGAGACGGGGAAAGACCGAGAGAGAAACGGAGAGAGCTTTTCTCTCCCCACTTGAGTTCTCTCTCTCTACCAGGAAAACCAGGTGTTTTCTGTATTCTTTTCTGTAAATAAATTCTGTCTTACCATTGGAAAAAAAAATGAAAGAAAATGCCACGAAGGCTATCTTAGACAGTCTGATGAAAACCTTTCAGATTGTATATGAAACCAGCACATTGTACCCCTTGATTGCACTAATGTACGCAACTGTGATTTAATAAAAAAAAAAAAAAAAAAAGACTGTCACAGACAAAGATTGGAAACTCGGCTGATTATTGGCTGAAATATAAAGCTGGCTTTGTAAAATTGGCAGCAATAAAATAATCAAAAATGACATCCAAGTAGCTGGCCCAAATGGCCAAGCTATACCAGCCACCATCATGGAGAAATAGCATGGAGGGATCTGAGTGGGAAGCAGGGGGTGGGAACTGGGGAGGGGAGTCTCAGAGATGCTGTTGGAGAATGAACGAAGGAACTCCAGGTGAGTGACAGTCCTCTGAGCACTGTGCATTAGTCTAGTCAGTCGGAGTTTGGTTATGCTGTGAGTAACAGATATTTTGATGGGACCACTTTCACCCTGAAGACATCAGAATGCTACTTTTTCATACCACTAACCGGCACTAGACCTCCATCAGGGTTGGTGTTGAGGATGGGAGGAAGTTCTGGTTCCACCAGATGTCAGGATTCAGAGGTGATGGGAACGCTCTTGAACTTTCTCCTCTCTGCTTGACTTTGAACCACCTGGCCCACATGGCCAGAAGTTCCTGCACCTCACATCTCAGAACGTTGCCATCAGACAGCTGCTGATTCTGCTTGTGTCTGTTGAGAAAACCCAAGGGGTGGACCCTTATTCATCACACCAGCCATGCGCCCACACTCACACTCAACTGTGGCTGAGGAGGTGAGTGCTGTGATAGGCTCCCTCCAGAGTAACAGTAAGCAAGTTTATAGCACCCTCCGTGTGGCAGCCATTTTTCCAAATACTCATATTAACTCATTTAGTCCTTACTGAGGCACCACGAGGCACCCCCTCTTATAATCAGCCCTATTCTCGGGATGAGAAAACTAAGGCACAAGGACAGTGAGTGACTTGTCCAAGGTCACACATACAGCACATTGTGCAGCTGGAATTAGAATCGAGACCATTTTCATGCCAACTAACCATGATTCCGTACCTCTCACTGCATGTTAGGGGACAGAGAGAGAAAGGGTGGCTCATCGAGGTGCATATTGTCCCAAAAACAAAAAAGGGAGTTGTAGGCAGACAAAACAACGGGTGTTCACCACTCATTCCTCATTCTGTGAGATGGGATGACATTGACCCATCCATGGAGGTGAGATGAGGGCAGGGCACACCAGCAGAGGTGGATACGGGTACTGCAGGTGGGCTCTAATTTTAATCTACCTGGGCATTTGAAGAATCCCACTGAAAACTCCAGGGGTCTGTGCTAAAGATAAACAAGAGAGACTACTGTGTCCTGCAAGTAGGGGAAACCTTGTTCTCCTGAGGTCCATTTGAAGGAGGCAGCAGGAAAGGGGAAGCAGAGCCCCTGAGGAGGAGATGAGCTGCAGGTCAGCCTTTGGCCTTGATGCTGGGCCACTGCTCTCCTACAGATACCCTGGGACGCTGGGGCCTTGTGTTTTGTCTTAATGACAGAATTGGGTAACCTGAAAAGGGTGTCAAGTGTTTTCATAGGGCCCCGAAGGAGCTCCCCTGGGTGTTCTGAGAGTTGACACCGTGGGCCTCTTCTGCTTTTGCCGCCCTGGAGGTGTCAGAGTGAGCCAGGCTTGCTCTTCACCTGCTCCTGGCGGGGTGTGGCTCTTGGGAGGAGGCAAAGCAGTGGGAACTGGTAGATTGACACAGGGGCGGGAGCCTCTGGAGCTGGGGCCGTGGGGCCTCTGTTTCCTGTACCCCGCTGATTTCCTTTCTCACCTGCACATCCACCTCAGCGTCACCTTCTCTGGGCTTTCTCTCCACTGCACATTTGTAATCAGGAGTAAGTGCTTTCAGTAGAATTCTACCACTGCGCTTACTCTGAGCAAAGCTGCTTTTCAAATGGCTTCCAAACCCCACGTACCCATCCTTGTCCATGGACCCTCAACCCTGCACCAAGCGCACCTGCATTTCTGTGTGAACAGCACCCTCACAGAAGGCTCCAGACCTCACGTACCAGAGGGATGAAAGGTCTTTTAAAAAGGGAGAGGGGAGAAAAGTTTAATATTCCTGCCCGAATTCCCTCTGCAAGATCAAATTTCTGCTTTTTTAAACAGAGGTTTGGAAAGTTTCCACCTACACAATAAATCATGAAATGGCCATGTTAATTGCTGTTGAAAAGGAGGAACTGAAATTCACTTTGATGTGAAGGTAACAGAACTTATTCCTATTTTTATTTCCTTCCCGTGAATGAACCGGCACCACAAGCCTTAGCCCCTTCTGACATTTGCATGTTTTAAACATTGTTCTTTTAGTACAAGAAGACTCAGAATCAGATATCCATTTCCTTAGGCTAATTTAGGTAGGAATTAAGGACATATTAGGGGAACCAGCTCTTTTATTCTTAGCTTGTCATGAGTGATTGAAGAAAAGTACTTCCTTTGCTCACATACTTCACACAGGCTGTGGAAGGCTCCCGATTATGAGGAGGAAGCTGGGGAGATACAGAGTACCTGAACCCTGATTCTATTAAATGGTGCCACCCTCATCATATTGCAAGGTTAAGTACACTGGCCTTCCATGCCAGGTTCAGGTAAGAAAGGGTGGATGGAGGAACATGGCCAGGCAGGCAGGGTCCTACCCATGATTTGGTGCAGCTGATATAAACACCCAGTAAGCAGCTCCCTGTGCCTGGAGAAGTGAGGGGTACAAAGAAAGTGGAAATGAATTAGACTTGGTCCCTGCCCTCAAGGAATTCATAGTCTTCAGCCCCCAAACCCAGCTAATTAATGACAATGCACTCTATAGGTGCCCATCAGCTTCATACCTGTGGGAAGTGCAGGGCGCTGGAGTTTGCCCTTGATGATCAAAGAAGCTGTGGCTGATGAAGACTCAAGAGTTGTTCTAAGGTCAAGTATCTGAAGCCCGTACACTGTACCCCAAGACTGAATTATTGTACACAGATATGATTCAATAAAAAAAATAAAAGATTAAAAAAAAAAAAAAAAAAGAAATGGAGAAGGGACTTAGGAGTCCTGGAGGGAATAAAAGGAAAGAGGTTTGAGAGATGAGGGACATTACAGAGAAAACGGAGACTGGTTTTCTTGGGTTGAGGGGAGGCCGCTAGTGAGTTTGGAGCAGAGTGGGGGAGAAGGGTCTTGCAAGGCATGACAAGAGAGGTTAGTTTTTTTTTTTTTTAATAAAAGCAGAGACCTATCAAAGGATTTTGAAGATGAAATCTTAAAGCACATGATCACACGTGAGTTACAAAAAACATTCGTGGTTAGAGATTAGTGGAAATCAGTGGGGTATGAAGTCTCCCCCCAAAAGTCAGGGAGACCAGTTGGAGGCTATGAGTACAGAAATTTCAAAATGTTATAGAACAGGGAATCGAGATGAAGGGTCAGAGTCTAGAACTATCGTGAAGATGCTTAGGGGAGGCAGAGGTTTGTCAGAAAACCCGAATTTAACCAGGTTTACCACCTGATTGATACCTTGCAAGGCAATCTTTCTAAGATTAAGTTTTTTCTGGAGTTGCATAACATGAATAGTAATAATAATAATACACATTTCCAACATTGGGGATTGTGCGGTGGCCATGAGAATGCACAACACAGACCACTAACTACAGAGAGCTTTATAGACTGATGGTCTGGCTGCAGGACTCTGAGTCCACTGCTGAGTATGTGTCCAGGGCTCAATTCCTGCAGGCCACTCCAGCCAGTGGCTGAGCTGGGCAGGGATACCAAGGCAGGCCCATTCATGGGAGACACAGGATTCCTTGGACACCTGACTTTAGCTCGCATGCTCTCCATGGCCTTGCTGAGACTCCTTTAGATTGTCTGGTGTTCAGGTGATTCTGCCCAACCTTGTCTGCCTCCCCCTATCACTCCGGGAGATTTTCAAGCTGTTCTCCCAGACTTATCACAGGTGGTTTTCCTAATAAAATCCTTGCACCTTGGTTCTGCTTTGGCATTTGCCTCACAGAGGACCTGGACTAACTCAGATGGAGATCGTGGTTTGTAATCTGTAAATTTTATTTACAGTTAACCAAAGGTCCATTC
This sequence comes from Perodicticus potto, assembly GCA_963574655.1. Taxonomy (NCBI): domain Eukaryota; kingdom Metazoa; phylum Chordata; class Mammalia; order Primates; family Lorisidae; genus Perodicticus; species Perodicticus potto. The sequence goes on from CAUYRH010057225.1 coordinate 4,383, forward strand.
ATTGATGAATGGATAAACAAAATGTAATCTGTCCATAAAATGGAATATTACTCAGCCACGTAAAAGGAAGGGTACCTGCTATAGAATGGATGAACAATAAAATCAAGAGAAGGTCTGGCTGTTACGAGGACCTCAGAAGTCAAACACAAAGTGCCAGTGACAACTTCCAAAAGTACAACTCATCCAGTGTTGTATGATTCCACTTACAGGAAATATTTAGATGTGGTAAATTTGTAGAGACCAAAAGTGTATTAGTGGCTGCCAAGGACTGAAGTCTGTGGGGACAAAAGGGGAGCAACTGTGGATATGAAGTTTATTTTGGGGACTGGAAGTTTATTGGGAAGTTGACTTTAGTTCAGGACCTAGGCAGTGGTGATGGCTTTGCACCATAGTAAAGGGACCAAATACTGCAGATTTGTGCATCTTAAGATGGTCAAAGGGTAAATTTTATGTTATACGTACGTTTCCACAATACGAAAAGCTCTATCAGGTACTGGGGCTCTCACTGTCACAAAAATAGCTCTCACCACTGCTCTTGTCCCTCTCCCAGCTGTTCCTTAAGCTGTTCCAGAACTGAGTGTCCCAGTGCTGCTGGACAGAGGCCTTTTCCTACCTGCTTTCCCCTCCCACTGGCCCACTGAAACACTTCTGCTCAATTTCCGATCTGCTGAACTCTCAGCCCTTACCTCACTCACACAGTTCTCTGCCCCCTTTCACATTGTGAGCCCGTCCTTCTTTCTTGAAATAGTCTGTTCTCTTGTGGGACACCCTTTGCTCCTTAGCGTGCCTTGAGGGTTCCCCAGATGGTTTTGCCCAGGGTCATCTTTCTCAATCCATTTCAAGAAACTTCTGAAAGTACAACGCAACCTGACAAGCCTGCCCAAGGTCCAGACCTGGAGAGCTCTGCCTCCTCCTGGGCCTCCATCCCACTCTATCTGGAGCAGAACTCACTTGGGTCTCTGTCTGGGCTTCCTATCTCCCTAAATGTCACCACCACACACCCAGCTCTGAACAAGAAGTGCTAGGTTTCACTTCTGACTCCTCCCTACCTGTCAGTGCCCAAATCTAGTGGTTCAAAGTCAGTGTTACCACTTGCACGTCTTTGAATGCACACTCTTGCAACCCCTTTCTACTGCTTCTGGAATAATCCCCTGAAGTGGACACTGCAACGGCCTTTGGACTGGTCTCCATGCCTCCTTCACCTCCGCTGGCTAAGCGGTTCTCAACCTGTGGGTCGCGACCCACAGGAACTGTATTAAAGGGCCGCGGCATTAGGAAGGTTGAGAACCCCTGGGCTAAAACATCCTCCTCGTAAAACTTTCTAAAGTGGAAATCTGTGTAAGTCTCTAGCTTAGAGTCCTCTGGGGTCTCATCCTTGTCTTCCCTGTAGCGTGGCTGGGAAGTCCTGGAGGAATCCCACGATTCGGCCTCCTCCCGCCCCTGCACGGCTCTCCTTGCTGTGACCATCACTCCTTCTGGCCCACTGGATCTCAACCTGTGGATGATGCCTGAGCTCCCTCTCAAAAATTCTGGTCTGGAGCAGGGCCTGAGACATTTTTTTCTTGTTCCCAGATGCGCCTAATGTGCACCCAGGGGTGAGCACAACTGTCCAGGCCCACTTAGGAAGGGTAGAGAAACCCCAGGGCCCAGTATATTGAGTAGAAGGAACCAAAGTAAGCAGCTGCCCCTCCCTCCTTTCCCAGCTTCTTAGGATACTTTTAGGAATGAGTTTTATCACCAAGTTGTGCAGCAAATATTCCTGGAAACCTCACCAGGGGCAGAAAAAAATGCAGGCTCCGGCTGTGCTGCCAGCCTCCTTCCTCTGAGCTGCTGGGGCGGCGAGTGGGATAGAGGCTTTTGCTGCCTCAGGTGAGCAGGGAGTTTTATGTTCTTCATCATCAACTGCATGAGTGAGTGACGACTCTGTCAAGAACACTCTGTCGCCCTCACCGTTACCTAAATTCCTAACAACCTGGCTGTATCAGGTTGCTAGGGTGCTGTAATCGGTGACCAAGCACCACAAAGTGGGCGGTTTCAACAACAGAACTGAGTGTCCCAGTGCTGCTGGACAGAGGCCTGAGATCCAGGGTTGGTCCCTTTTACGGACTGTGTGATGCATCTGTTCTGCGTCTTTCTCCTGCTTCACGGTGGTTTGCCGCCCATCTCTGGGGTTCCCAAGCTTGTGGCCGTGTCGCTGCAATCTCTGCCTTTCAGGTCACACGCGTCCTTCCTCTGAGCAAGTCCATGCCCAAATTTCCCCTTGTTATAAAGTCATCAGGCTTAGGGCTGAGACCCAACCTGCTCCAATATGGCCTCCTTTATCCAGGTCCCAGGTGTTGGGACGGCCACTTGTGAATTTTGGAGGTGGGGGCAGGATGCAATTCAGCCCATAACACTGATGAGATATAGTCAGGTTAGAGGTTTACCTGACTCATAGCTAGAAGACGGGGTTACACCTTCAAAACGATGTGTCCCTTCTCCTGTCTGCTCAAAGCAATTCAAATCAAAGAGGAGAAAAGAGAAAGAGGCCAGATTTGTCACTAAACCCCAAACTCCTAACCCCATAAGTTCTGATGTCATCTTAATTTCCTCTTAACTTCCCAAATCCTGTTTACATCCCTGATTCCAGTTGCTAATTAACTCTGCTTCTATTCAAATTTTATATGCCTAGTTATGGGCCAGATGTAAATTCTCCTTTGGTGACAACCAACTACACTAAAACACCTTGTACTGATGTACTATTTTATTATTTGAATCTGATTAATAAGAATAGCTGGAAGAAACTTGGGGGACTGGTAGTTTAATAAAGGGTTAAAAAATAACAGAAAAACTTCCAACATAGGGACACCCAGTGAGTCTACTGGAAAAGCTAAGAACAAATAGCAAGGTCCCTCTCTCCATGCCCTGCTAGGGACCTTTTTTATTTTTTCTCATTTTTGAGGAGTATGAATAACTTCTACTTACATCAGCTCAATGCAAGGTACTTCAACCTTGGCATTATTGACATTTGGGCTGAACAATTAATTCTTTGTCAGTGCTGTCCTGTTTATGGGAGGATGCCAGCAGCATCATCAGACATTGCCAAATGTCCCCTGGAGGGCAAAATCATTCCCAGTTGACAACCACTGTCTTAAAGTATGCAAAAGCACTTTGTAACTCTAAAATGCTATGCAGATGTGTAAAACAGTCTCATTTATTATTTCCAGCAGCTGAGTAGTTTGCAGATGGGGACATCGGGGGAGCTGTTTAAATGACCTGCTTCAGAGCACACTGCAGATCTCTCTGCCTTAGCCTGATGCCCTGGGGATGACACAGCCATCACCAAAAGCTTCCGTTCCAAGAGTTCTCTCAGATGGGACAGGTTCTTGTCCCCAAGTCACCACCAGAGGACGTCTCTGAGGGCAACTAGCTGTGCTATTTATTCCTGGGCTTGATGGGATCTGAAGCCCACGGTGGCCTTTCACCTAAATGCTGCCAGCAATGAGCTTACGTATTTGGTCATAGTTCTTGCAAGACAATACGGAGAGTGTACTTGCTTGCAAGGGAGCCGTGTAGATCTCCCCAGGGAGTGTTCATTTTGGGTAAGTTCTCCTTGCCAAGGTAGGCGTAGCTACTGAGGAGTGGAACCCTGTGTTTAAATGGCATCAAATGCAATGTGTGAACGAGATGGCCTCCACCCCCTACCCCCCACGGACATGTCTCTTCCATGGTCACAAGGGCTGATCTTATTCAGCCTGCCAACTGGGGGAGGCTTAGTTAATCTAATTAAGTGAAGCCAGTGCCTCCTGATTTCCGAGTCCTGCTCTCCCTTCTACAGCAAGAAATGGCTTTAATGGCCCAACAAAGGGCTCAGCCTGGCGCACCATGGATTTGAGATAACGTCCCACACTGGGTTAACTGAACGTCCCTGCCAGCAGAGCTGATGCCATCTGCCCATTTATTGACAGCCTTGTCAGCAAAAATCTGGAGTCTGAGGCTGGGCAGGCAGCCAGCTTGCTCTCCACTGTCTCTCCAGCGTCTCGGTAACAGATGTTGTGCTTCATGCCTGGAGCTGCTGTTGGCAAATCGCTGCATGCTCGTGTTATTTATCAGGGCGTGGAGGGACGGCAGGAAGGGATACATGTTTTCCAGGAAGGAATTTATATTCCTTTCCAGGTTCTCTGTTTGCAGATTAAAAAACAATTTTGAAGTTGACTTTTAAAAATGTGAAATAATCAGTTTATTGTTTAACACTGAAAAAAAAAAGTCATTCCAAACCATGTAACTATTCCAGGTGCCAAGTCGCAAGTGAGGCAGGTTCCATGGAGTTGAGCACTAGCCACAATCCAGTCCCTTCGAGAGCTCTCCGCACGAGGAAGATGCCTTTTAATGGTGCTGTCAGAGAAAAGCAACTGAGCTGGCAGAAGTTTTTTCACAAACAATACCTCGCTCACAGTGAGTTGTCAGCCCGAGTCGGTGGAAGTTAATCAGGGTGTTTATTAACACTGAAGTGTAGTTTAGAGAAGACACAATCTCTACAGAAGAGATTTTTCTGGCAGTATCTTTACTTTTAAAGGAGGAATTAGGAAAAATGTGATAATTTTTAAGAAATGACTTTCAGCCTGCACATGGAGTTTTGCATGCACACATGTCCTGAATAGCTGTTCCAGGTTGGATATCTCTATTTGGAAAGCGCTGTAAAAATGGTTTTATCAAAAGATTTTTTTTCCCCTTAGCTGTAAGACTGAACCACTGGTTCACATGGGCTCAATGCTTGTCCATTCAGTCACAACAAGGGGGATCTTGGATGGGGAGAGCAAAATAGCACAAAAGGAATTGTGCCACCCTGATACCCAGGAAGGGGAATCATTCACCTGGGGGTGGGTGGGGAAAGGTGGGGGCTGGGGAGGCTCTGCAGCTCCCTGAGCCTGGAAGGAGCACGTTTAAACTTTCCTTGTTGATCACCCCTCACTGTGCACACTGAAAAGACAAAGCTCCTGAACAGGAATCAGAATTTGCTCACTGCAAGAGAGGACCTTCTCTCAGCACAGGAAACCTGGTCTGTGCAAAGCTATCCAGGAAAAAATGGCACGTGGGAGGTGCTGGAAGCCCAAGGCCTCTCCTAGATGTCCAGAGACAAGGAGGTGAGCCGCAAAACTGTGCAAGCTGCTCCTTGTGCGCGGCCCCTCCCTGTGCTGTTACTAGACGAACGTCACTGTGTTTGAAGGAGCAGGTCTCCAACATAAATAAGACAATAAAAGCCCGACGCAGATGAATGCAAACTGCGTGTGATTGTAAGCCCCACACGAATTGGAGAATGCGTCATTTACATTTTCTGGTCTAGCAGCGAAGCATCCGCACCGCTCATCGCCACTCCGGTATTCGCATTGTGCTTCACAGTTCAAACCTTTCCTCCTGGCTGGTGTCTGGGCGCCATCGTCCATTCTGGCCCTTCAGGTTAGGACGAAGGCAAGGCTCTGTGCCCTCTCGTGCTCGCACACAGCACGGCGTGAGCCTGCGGAAGGGTCCCGAACTGCCCGGACGGTGCTGGTGATCTGGGGAGAGAGGCTCTGTGAGGAGGACTGGGGGTCAGAGACAGCTGGACATCACAGGGAGGTGCGCCGCTTCCATTCGAGGACCTGGGCTCTGGGCCAAGATGGCTGTAGGTCATGGTTGCCCTGTGTGTAAACCTAAACGGGTACCCCTTGGATGCCAGAGAATGAGGCCCTGAAGGGATGACCACAAGGCGACCGTTAACTCTAGTGGCACCAGCAGCGCTGGGCAGCTGCTTCCTAGAGCAGGGAAGGGCATCTCGGCCTGCAAGGGGGCCCCAGGCCCCGCTCACACCCTTGTAATCTGCTTCCCAGGAGACTCAAGCAAGTGGAAGGGGGCACATTTGCTGACGCTGGCCGGCTTTGTCTGTCCAGCCATCGCGAGCTTTGCGGAGGGGCTTCGGGGACCACAGGCCCAGCGAGGCCGGGCTGCGCTCCTTGCCTTTCCCTGCCCGGAGGGGCAGCAGCGCGGGGTCCGCAGCCTCTGCCTGCGCTCAGCGTCCCTGGCAGCTGCTGGAGCCCCCACCTCTCTCTCCGCACGCGCGCAGGCTGCCAGGACCCAGACAAAAGCCACTTGGAGCCTGTGAGCATAAGGGGGGCCAGAACGAGGGCTGCCGTTTCCTCTGTGCGCCCCGATGCCGGGCGGCCGCCTCTGCCCGGAGCTGCCCGGCGCTGCGCAGCGCGGGGCCGAGAGTCAGGCGGCCGGGGAGAAGGCGCTGCCCGCGGGAGCCTCCGCGCTGCCTCGGAGGCCCCTTTCCTCGGCTGCTCTCTGCGGGCGCACGAGCCGTCGCTAAGAGGCTGCTGGGCTGGAAAAGACCCGGGAGCAGGTGTGGGGTCGCAGGCTCCACTCGGGGCCCGGGCTGCCGGCGAGCTAAGGACTGCAGGCGCCGGGTGGTCACCGGCAGCTCCTTTGTTCGGCGCTGCAGCCAGGCTCGGGGGCAGCGCTCGTTTTTCTGTGCCCTAATACCTGCTCTGAGAGGCAGGAGGTGCCTGGCCGGCAGCCAGCGTCCGCTCCTCTCCTTCTTCTCCAGCCTCTCCTGCCTTAGCAGGACCTGGTTGGGGCCACATCACCACATCGCTGCTGGAGGAAAGGACAGTCCGGGCCTGCCCCTTGGGACCCTCGCTTCGTTCTGCCAACTAGTCCCCTGCAAGGCGCACACGTAGGCCCAACGAGGCCTGGCATTTAAAGTTGTTGAGTGAAAACAGTCCAGGTGCAAAACAGTTTGGAACCAAGGGGACCGTGATGCGCAATGCCCCACTGTAAGGGGCTCTGCAGCCCAGACCTGTGAGCCTACTGCTGTCTATCTTTCAAAGCCTGACGTTCTAGTTTGTTGTATGGGTGTGTGTGTGTGTGCACCGGCGCGCCCGAGTGTGTGTTTTAGACAAAGTCTCACTCTGTGCCCTGGGTAGCGTACCTTGGCGTCACAGCTCACAGCAACCTCAAACTCTTGGGCTCAAGTGACCCTCTTACCTCAGCCTCCCAGTAGCTGGGACTACAGGCACCCACCACAACCACCCGCTGCTGGTTTTTCTATTTTTGGTAGAAATGAGGTCTCATTCTTGCCCAGGTTGGTCTCGAACTCTTGAGCTCAAGGGATACCTCCACCCCAGCCTTCCAGGATGCTAGAATGATAGGCGTGAGCCACTGTGCCTTGGCAGAAATTTAGTTTTTATGTAAAATCTTTAATTTTTGCATATTGGCACCAAGTCCGTATTTCAAAGCACTGTGTTAGCCCAGCAAACCACCTGCAGTGTATACGGGCCACAAAGACTGCCAGTGTGGAATTGCTGCTGCTATAAACCTGTGAGGATAAAGGTACAGCCCCATCTGGGTCTGATGGGGTTTGTCCCACGGGGCTCAATTCTGTGGGCTCCTTCTCACCGGCTCTGAGCCCCTTTTGGTTTATGTCCTCGATGGAGTGGAGGGTGGAGGGTCTTTCAGCCCAGCTACAGCCAGAAAGGAACTAGATTGTGAAAAAAGAAATTTTGGAGGTCCAGCACTGCCAGGAAGCAATGTCTGGTCTAAGTATATTAGTTTGTTATGCTGTGTAATAATTTACCAGGACCTTGGAAGCTTGAAACAACAAATAGATATTTGCACAGTTTCTGGGGGTCAGGCATATGGCATAGCTTAGCTGAGTGTGCTTTCAGGGCTTCAACATGTCTCGGCCAAGAGTGTGTTCCCATCTGAGGCCAGGAGCGCTCATTCAGGCTCATGAAAGTTATTGGCAAAAGTCAGTTGCTCGACACTCCACGACCCAGCTCCTTAGTTTCTTAGATAAGTGCAGCTGAGCTCTGCCATGTGGCCCTGTACACATCTTGGTGCTTCTTCAAAGCCCGCAGGACTTTCTCTCTTGCTTTGAATCTACGTCTATTGGTAGAAGGCCCACCCAGCATAACCTCCTTTGGATTAACCCACAGTCTTCATGATTTAATTACATCTGAAAAATTCCTTCACTTTTTAATGTAACCATGAGGGTGCAATCCGTGCTATTTGCCATCCCATCCACTCAAGGAGAGAGGATTATTTACAGTGATGTACTAGAGGATGGAAATCTTGAGGGATGTTCCAGAATTCTGCCTACCACATTAGAGAAAACTCCTTTTCTTGATGATTTTTAATTATCTATTAATAAGGCTATGTTAGGTGATTTCTTACCTCAACGTTTTGGATCTAAAATGCTAAAGATTAATCTCAAAGGGCATCTCAAATTATAATAACTATCATATCTTTCATTGGAAGAACCACAGAGATGAGGTGAGGTTATAAAGTTAACTCTAAAGTAGAGCTGATGTTTCATTGAACAATTTACTTTTTTTTAGTTTGTGGACAGATGAAATTTAAGGGGCATAAAAAGTTCACAGGTGCCCAGGCATTCAAACATTTGCCATGGTTGTGTGGGTCTAGATCAATGGCTTTTTACTAACACAGATCAGGCTAGATTATAAACTTGATTTGTCTGCAGTGGTGTTGGTTTACTGGTAGGGAAAGCTTCTCAGGAGAGTGTTGGAATGCTGTCCTAAAAGTTGAGATTCTCTCCTGTGCATCTTGTCCTCTGGTAAGAAGGAATAAAGACTGCAGACACTACGGTATCACTTGTCCTGGCCCTGCTATTTGTGTCCCTAACCTTTCCTTCTCTCTGGTTACTGGGAGGAAGATACATATTCCCACTCCAGTGAACACTTTTCTCTTGACTGTTTATGAGAAATCCAGATTGGGGACCATCAATCAGGAGGGTGACGGTGGTACTGTTTGTCTGTAGAGAAGAAAGGTCACACAATGTCCGCATCCTCAGAGAGATGTTGTCCTAGAGCCAAGGGCCCACGTACAGTAAGGACAATCTGTCAATCTGTCAGCAAGCAGGTTTTTTCCTCCCAAAATACAGCAACTCATTTCTGAAGAATTAAGCAAGTATGGGATTGCTGCTCTCTGCTGTTTAACAGCAAAAGCAGCAAAAGCTTTGCTTAAGTCTGTTGTCAATTTTGTGAGGAGCAGCGATCTTTCAATACTCCTGTTTTCTGAAAGGAAGTGCTAAGGAATTAGAAAAGCCCATTGCTCTAAAACCTCCAGTCTGGCACATAGACAGACCTTCCATGGTAGGAAAAAAAGTTTGGGAATCTTTGAGAAGTGTTTGCTAACTGCCTAAGAAAAAGTATCTTTTTTTGTTTTTTTTTAATCTTAAAAGATATATAACTGACTGTTCTTTACTTCCACTGTATTCGTCTATGGCTTCTCCAGAGTTTCTTGGGAATTACTCTTCATTTTTGTGGAACAAACTTCACAATGGACGCTTTCATGTTGATCAGGAAAATAACCCAGATTAACAAAACAAACAAATGAAACTGAAAACACAAAACAAAAATCAACCACAAGTACAACAACAAAACCCTCTATTTCTTCCCAGACTCTCATCATTTCTTCTGTCCTGAGGAGTCTGAGACCTAGTCCAGTGACTGGGATTGGCCTTTACTAAGAAGCTTTTAACGTGGATCAAACCAGAGGGTATGAATAAGTGGGGAATCTTCTCCAGGCTCAAGTTAATTAATGGTTTCACTGTGTTCCTTATAATCATAAGTTTTCCAAAAAGTCTCAAAATTTTAAGAATATAAGAGTTATATTTAAGCAGTTGGAATGTTATCATTTAGGGGAGAAGCACCGGACAAGAAGTTGGCAAAATTGCATCCTGGCTCTCCAGTATATCACCAACTAGCTGTGAAGCTGCAGCCTTCACCCTGAACAATCCCTGACCTCATTATCCACATATGTAAAGGGAAGGGAGCTGGATTTGATCATCAATTTTCAAACTTAACTTCTTAGTACCTTAGGGTTCTATGGAAGTGACTGAAGACCTGTAGGAGGGGAAGAGATAAAGGGGCCGGTGGTAGATGATATTTTAGCTCCACCCCTCTTTCCATAGGAGGAGCTCATTTTCCCACTCCCCCAATGCTGGGAGTAGCCATATGATTTGCTTTGCCCACTGGAATTTATGTGAAGGTGCCAGTATGCCAACTCTGAGCAGAGGCTTTAAGAGGTATATTCCTACTATAAACTCTTGCATTTCTGCCTTCTACTGTGAAAACATTATGTCCTAGGTAGGAGATACTCTGTTAGCCTGGCCCTACAATGAGAATGAGTGTGGAGTGGATCTATACCTGTTCCCTAACCTGGGACAGAGCCACAGTAGCCATCACACTATGAGGAAGAAATAAATACCTGTGGTTATAAGCTGTTAAAACGTCAGGATTGTTTGTTACACAGCACTATCACAGCAAAAGCTGGCTGATACAGGGCCCAACCAGTGCAGCTCTACTCTTTACTTTTTTTTTTTTTAATACATATTTAGCTTCTCCATAAGACTTTATCTGCATAAAATAATTCTGATGCTAAACACCCAGATGAAATACCAGTTGCATTAGATTATTAAATTACTTTTTCTAGAAATTTTTATTGTTTCATGACTTTGATATTTTGTTATTTTTAACATATACATGTCTGATCATACTTATATTTCATTTCCACAGTTGGATAAAGTAAAATTAAGACTTGAGCTAATTAATGTAATTATGATTTAAGATCAAAAGTATCTCTGATATTTTATGTTCTTATTTTTATTAATCTCCAGAAAATAAATTAGCAAAGCCATTTAGACTTTATTTCAGCTAGGTATTCCATGGTATAATAGGTAATGTTTTAAATTTTTCTGGTAGCTCTGATATTCAAAAGCTAACATGTATTTATCTGATCAAAAGGGGGTGTCTATAGTGGGGAAGAGAACAGGGTCTTATGGACACCCCAGGCTGATCATAGGCTCCGTGTGCAGTGAAGTCTGATCTTGAAGGAGGAGAACTTTGAAATGTCACAGATTTGGCAATCATGACACGGATTTAATGCCCTGTCACCGCCTCCCCCACAGCAGACCCTGTTTTTATTCTTCAGCAGACCCTGTTCATGGGCAGACTCGAATGCAGCAGGCTTTTCCTACCCCATCATTCCCCCCTCAAAAGCTAATTGTTCTGTGTCCTGCTTTATCAGCATGCAGAAAGATGACCAGTGAGCAAATCCAGAGAATAAACTGAGGTCATGGTGTTAAAGGGGGTGCCAAGTTCAGGTTCAACTTTCCCTAGCATTTGGTCTCCTTAGAATTTTCCAATGTCAGAGTGCAAAGTAGTGAATAATGGTGGGTGTTCCAGACACCACAGGAAGCTTGCTATGGAGCTATTTTTAGATTTTTGTACCAATTTGAACACCCCAGGAGGAAAGCCTACTCTTCTGGGAAGAGCACTGGTCCTGGTGGCTCATCTCGGCCAGTTCCCGTCCTTCTTTTTTCTTGGTCCTTGGAAGGCTGTTGATTCCAGAGGACATATTCCATACACAGTTTGCCCCCAAAGGAATTGCCTAAAGATACTCAAGCTCTGTGACCATTAATTTCCTTCAAAATGGCCTCAATTTCTTTATCAGTGAAAAGAACATATTAGATTAAATTTTATCTTTATTTTAATTGTAAGACATCTTGTGTGTGTGTGTGTGTAAGGAATTATTTAATAGATTCCATGAATCCATCAGTTAAGTTGAACAGATGTTAATTTATTTGTCCATAGTTGTTCTGGGTCTTTTGTATGTAAGTCACAAACCAATTTTGAAAATGTTAACATCTTAGAAAATGAGCCTCTTAAAATTAAAGAACTACGATGAGTTAAGGAGAGCATAAAATATATGTTATTAATAAATAATTATGAAAATGATAATATTATATAAGAAGACCAATCCAAGAGTGCAAAATTTATAATCAGAAAAAAAAGCCAAAACCTAAATTCTTTGACTTTTTATCAAGACATGAAGAAAATAAACTCTAGGAAAGCAAAAGAACAAGGAAACATCATGAGACAGATAATAAAATAATGACTGGAGATAAGATTAGACATAAACAAATCAGGAAAATGGTGGCACATGTCCTAGGAAGAAATTATATAAAATGGAATTAACTCCTCCAAAATACTTAAAAATATGGACATCTGCCCAGTTATGAGGCAAACCTAACTTTGATATCAATTCCCAAGAAAGAGAACACAGAGGAAGCCTATGGCTAAATCAATTAATCACATTCGTGTATATTTAATACTATGTTACTGAATTTAGAACATATCCAAAGAATGTTGTGACCAAGCAGGGATAAATCTACAAATGGAAGTTAGATTACTAGGAAATCTATTAATAAATATATAGTAATGGATAATGTAAGAAAAAAAATCGTTGCAAAACATTTTCAAAGTATATTTAACATCACATGGGTGAACCCAGAGGACATTATGCTAAGTGAAATTAACCACTCACGAAAAGGGAAACATTGTATGTTTCTATTTGTATTTAGAGAAGTGAAAATCATAGAAACAGAAAGTAGAGTTGTGGTTGCCAGGGGCCTGGGGGAGGGGGAAATTAGTTACTTTTAATAAAAAGAGTCCTGGAGATTGATTGCCAAGCAATGTGAGTGCATTTAACTCTACTGAACTGCATGGTTAAAAATGGTTAATGGTAAATTTCATGTGATGTATATTTTAGCATAATTTTAAAAGTCAGAAAAATAAATCACAATGCCAGTTTTTATTTAAACTAAACAATGCATGCAACATCAATTTCTGGCCCAAATTTACATCATGTAAGAGTTTCTTAGTATAATTAATTTGCTTTTTCTAAAAGTCTTAACAAATCTGCTATGAAAATAGCAGTTTTTCTACATCTGATGGCTTCTCAGAAATCAGAAACAAAGTGGCAATACACGTTTAATAGGATTTTTCTATTAACAATTGACAGCAGCGTTATATTCTAATTTATTAACAGCATCCATATATTACTTTTTATCAAAAAAATGATATCTATTATTTCTGCTTCTTAACTATATTCTAATTTACTTTTTTGAACAAAACTGAATCTTTAACACCCTCTAGACCCTGGCGTGTTGTCTGCTTTAAAAATGTAGATCTCTATTGATATCTATTAACTCACCCTTACTGATTGTAGTGTTCAAATTCTCCTTACCTCTTTTCTGTTTATTTTTGCTTACTTGTTTCCATAAACTGAAATTTGTGCATTTAAATAGTTCACTACAAACACCGTTCCATTATTTTTTTCTAATAATTTTTCAGTATTTAATCAATATTACTGTTGTAGAAAGGTTTAGCACTGTTATTTCATGAATATGAATCATGTCTTTACCAACCCGAGATGACCTTCTTTGCAGGGTGGCGGGGATGGGACCAGGACTAAGGGGTCTTTGGACCATTACATAGAACTCTAAGTGCTGTGGCCTAGAAAGCCACTTCCATCAACCAAACAGAAAACTTTGGGCAGAGTCACTTGTTCCCAAGACAGATTACTCTCTTCCTGTGTGCACCCCACACAAATTTATTTTCCTGAACTAGATCTCCTACCAATATAAGTGGGCTCCTTGTCTCTTTAAGGTAGAGGGACACTCATTCAAGCTGGCAGGTGAAACATTGAGAAAGAGACTTGATATGACCACACTGCACGCCTGATATGGAGGTCACGGGAGGCAAACATGCCCTTCAGAGCACAGGCAAGTGAAATTGATTGGAGACCAAAGCCCTCCCTCAGCTCTGCCTGCCCACGTGCCCCAGACTGCAGCACTGTGGGCCTTAAACAGCCTGGGGGGAGCCTGCTGCACAGCAAGCCATCGAGTGTGGGTTCATGAATCTTCTCCATGATTTCTGGGCAAATAGCAGTCAGAGGTAGATCTTTCCACTCAGCACTCAAGAATGAATAAGCAGTTAAAAATAGGGTGTGGATGGGAGGCATCTGTGGCTCAAAGGAGTAGGGCGCCTGCCCCATATGCTGGAGGTGGCAGGTTCAAACCCAGCCCCGGCAAAAAACAGCAAAAAAAAAAAGAAAAGAAAAATAGGGTGTGGATGTGAAAGGAACCTGCTATATCCAGCTTGAGATGGTGATTTGAACTAATCTTTATTTCTGCATTCTTTCTTCTTCCCATCTGAGTAACCAAAGAAGTATAAAGGGTGAAAATCTATAGACAAGTTAGAAAATAAGAAAGAGTGTCACAAAAACTTCACAGACACTTAGAGGAATTTTCTTTTATTTACTTTCTCTAACCCTCCCCACAATTCCAGACAACAGTGCAACAAATGTGAAGTGGACAATAAACAGCCCATCAGAACAAACAGATAAATTCCCCCGAAACTCAGAGACGCAGGGACTGGAGGTGGTGGCCATGGAGCAGTCAATTAAGGCCAAGTCAATGCTGTGAGTGGCCTCGGGAGCAGACCCAGAGTGGAAAACACAGCAATTGACCATGGTACTTACTGCCTTCTACACTCCACGGGGTGGGAGTGCTGCACAAAGTTAAGGGAGGGGAATGTCACAGCGAGAGGGAGGGCGATGCCAGCACTCATTTCAGGCTACCATTCCCAAAACATTAAAAAGTGTCAAGGCAGCGAGGCCTTGGTCTCTGCTATGCTGTACCGGTAGGTCCCCTATTCCCTCTCCCTTCTGAGTCCCTGTCTCATTTGGATAAATAAGATTTACTTTTTAAAGTGTCATGTTCTCCTTTTTAAGGTTATTCATCTTTGCAACTTGGGGAACAGAGTTATTCTTCTTTGACCCCAGATATCCTTTCCATGTTTATTCATTTTGTTTTCTTCAATTTCAATCTCCTGATCTTTGTCGAGAGCCAAGTGGCTTTTTATTTGTATGGAAATAAATGATCTTTTTACCCATGGAAACATTAGTCATCCTGCCTCCTCACTTAAAAACTTTCTTCTCTTGAGAAGGTGCCAAAATCCAGGGCGCACACTCAGGGGATCACTAGCAGGATTGTTTTTTGCAGCCATCGTTTTCTTAAACTGAAGCATGATACTCTGCAGCCTGTGATCTTAAGCAAAATTAAGGCCAAATGGATGGCTTACCACACCATGCTGCACTTCTAGGGATGCATTTACAATAGTATCAGATGCACTGAGATGAATGAGCTTCACCCTTCAATGGAAACTGGGAAAAGCAGAGCCGAATTGACCTTCAATAAATATTAGCAGCAACTGCTCAGAAGAAAATGTCAGGAAATAATATTCTAGTAGCTGTCTTTACCCAAATACCCAAATTATGCAAAACTTGAAAATCCATTCTCATTTTGAGGTGAGCACATTCATCTCCTAACTAGTGAAAGAAGAAATTGTCATGAATTTAGGGAGAGAGAATGACATACTCCTTTTATGCCTTCAGACTAGGGAGCAGACTAGTCAAATTGGTTCCTGGGGCACTGGTGAGTAAGGGGTGCTGGGATCAAGGGATCCTCCTGCCTCAGCCTCCTGAGTAGCTGGGACTAGAGGCATGTGCTACCACACTCAGCTAATATTTCTACGTTTTGTAAAGATTGAGTCTAGCTCTTGCTTACGTTGATCTCAAACTCCTGACCCCAAGCAATCTTCCTGCTTCAGCCTCCCAAAGTACTAGGATTATAGGTGTGAGCCATTGTGTGCCCAGACAAGTCTTTACATATTTTCATAGACAAATGCAAATACTTCTTTAGGTTAGAGTCCTTCGTTGAATTGTTGGGTGAATAGGCTCCACATATTTTAAGTCTTGATAGACAATTGCCTTCCATGGAGACTGTACTAATATGCGATCATAAGCTGTTGGTCAACCACAGGCTGCATATATGAGATAGTGATTATAAGATTATAATACTATGTTTTTACTGGATTCATGTTTGGGTATGTTTAGATACTCAGATATCAAGGTGTTACAGTTGTCTACAGTATTTGGGACAGTAACATGCTGTCCAGGCTTGTGGCCTAGGAGCAATGGGCTCCGCTCTGCAGCCCAATGTGTAGTGGACTGGACTGTTCAGGTCTGCGTGAGCACAGGACTCTCTATGATGTCACACAATGATGCAATTGCTTAAGGACCCACCTTGTAGAATGTATCCCTGTCAGGAAGCCACACACGGCCATATGCCCCCTCCTTAGAATACGAAGGTGCCCGTTTTCCCACATGCTTGACTACACTGGATAGTACTAATCTTTTCAAATTTTGACAAGAAGGGTGAAAAATGAAATCTGCAAGTTGGCTTCTTTACCCCTAGCCCTCCCTTCTCATTGTTCTCAACCGTGTGCTGAACTCTGTTCCTCTTCTTCCTTGCTCCATAGGGAAGAGACCCTCTATCATTCCTGTGCATAAATTAATGTTTAAATTCTGTCACTAGATTTCCTAACTCCTAATCATTCTTATATTCTGAGGGATGAATTTTGGTGCAATGTACTTTTTAATTTGTAATTTGATTGGGTAACGTTTTAGTAGGCTATTAAATCTGAAATGTCTGATCTCAAATCAAAAGTTTGGTCTGTTATTTCTTGAACAAGAAGCAGTACAGTGAATCAAAGTATGTGCCTAAACTCTCAACACAGTTTTGCCATCTTCGCAATCGCTTGTTTGTGCCAGCAGCACGGAAGCCTGCAGAGCAAGTGGTGATGAAATCTCTAAAGGCTCTTTCCATGGGTAGCCTTCCAGGTTCCAGAGCCTGGAAGAAGAGGTTGTTAGTGGGTGCAAGATCTGAGGCATATGGCGGATGACCCAGTTTCCCAGTCCAGCTTCTGTAGTTTGTGCAACCGTGCTGGCTTGAGAGAGGTTTGACCTGTCTCTGTTGACCAGTCTCTGCTGTTAAACACAAGCATCCTCATCGTGCCATCCAGTTGGTTGTAGCAGAGATCTGCGTAATAAGCTGACCAGGTTTCATGAAGCTGTAGTGGGTAATACCAGCACTGGATCACCAAATAGACATCATTAGCTTTTGTTTTTTTTTTGAGACAGAGCCTCAAGCTATCGCCCTGGGTAGAGTGCTGTGGTATCACAGCTCACCATAACCTCCAACTCTTGGGCTCAAGAGAGTCTCCTGCCTCTGCCTCCCAATTAGCTGGGACTACAGGTGCCCGCCACAACATCTGGCTATTTTTTTGGTTGCAGCCGTCATTGTTGTTTGGTTGGCCCAGGTTGGATTCGAACCCGCCAACTCGTGTATGTGGCTGGCGCCTTAGCCACTTGAGCCATAGGCACTGAGCCCATGAGCTTTTTTTGATGAATACTGGGTATTCAGTTTTGGACCATGTTTCGGCACCTCATCTTTATCCAACCATTGTGCCAAAGGCTTGCAGTTGTCAAAAAGAAGTGATTTTTCAAATGTAACAATACAGTGTAGGAAGGATTTGCCTTTATGTTGTGACAGCAAGACAGGTAAGCTTCAAGATGACTTCTCTTCTGAGATGATTTCACTTCTGATACTTGTTTAATTCATGTGGAACTCGCCTATTCAGCTTCTTTCCCTTGCTGATTCGTTTCAGTGGTCCAGTATTATTAGGACAGTAATGTCAACCCTTTCTGCTAATTCATGTGTAGGTTGAGATGGACTCACTTCCACTGCAGCTTTCAGCTCATCACTGTCTACCTTGCTTTTAGGTCGCCCACGTCGCTCATTTCCAAGATTAAAATCCCCAGAATGGAACTTCTCAAACCATTGCCCTACTGTGAATTCATTAGCCACGTCCTTCCTAAATACTTTGTTGACATTTCAAGCTGTCTGTGGTGGATTGGTTCTATAATTGTAACTCATATTTAAAAATAAAATGAATTTTTGACTTTTCATGGTTTCACAAAAATTGCTTTAAAAAATGTAAAAGATAATCACAAGCCAAAATGTACATTTGAAAGAATGAGGATGTACCTTTACAATAAAAATAAAACAAGAAGTGTCAAAGTGAAATGTCAGAGCTATCAACTCTCAAACTTAGCACTTAAGGAAAGTGGACATTTTAAACTTAATAGCCTAATATTTAGAATATTCATTGACATAAGTGAATTGGTTTATAAGCTCCCTTTTTTAGTTATTCTTCTCTAGCTTTGTTATAAGGGTTTTTCTAGGCCAGTAAAATAAATTGGAGAATTTTCCATTTTTTTCTATGCTCTGAAATACATTC
This sequence comes from Perodicticus potto, assembly GCA_963574655.1. NCBI lineage: Eukaryota > Metazoa > Chordata > Mammalia > Primates > Lorisidae > Perodicticus > Perodicticus potto. The sequence goes on from CAUYRH010057225.1 coordinate 22,406, forward strand.
CATTATATAGAAATTTTCTGTTCTTAGAAAGTTTTCCAGAACTTGCTGGTCAAACTTTGTGACCTGCATGCCTTTAGGGCATCGAACTTGAAATAAGAACAAAGTCTTTGTCCTCCAATTATGGATAGAGACAGTTTAAAAATGAAATTAAATTGACACTTTGACACCCTGCAGACATATCCCAGCACACATACATAGCACTGTGATTCATCAACAAGCAACACATACGATCCTTCTAATTTGGATGAGTAGGAGGGACTTAGAGAAGAAATGTCATAAAATTCATCATGGGGGAGGGAGGCTGGGAGAGAAGCGGGTGAATTGGGCTGACCACAAGCTTTCTGAGTGAGGATAAATTATTTTAATCACAAACATACTACACGAGTTCTTCCACCTGAGTTGTTGTACAACTTAACTTCTGAGCTTTTTTTTTTTTTTTTTTTTGAGACAGAGCCTCAAACTGACGCCTTGGGTAGAGTGCC
>CAUYRH010057227.1:0-11215 GCA_963574655.1 Perodicticus potto
CGACATATGGAATATATTAGGCTTCTCAGAGAATAATGGGATATATTTTCCCTTAGAAAAGGTCCGCTTTTCTATTTTGTTTGTTGCTAAGAGAGCTGAATTAAGTACTTCCTTTGTCCCTTTTCTTCACCTTCCATCAGAGGTAGTTTTCTTTTTGAACTTTGGTTTTTCTTTTATTCTTTATTTTCCCAGATTATATTTCCTTGAAGTATAGATAGTGAAAAGGTATTGAGTCTGGAGACCTCAGCTCTCCATGGATATACCACATGGCTGAGGCTGAGTTGTTCCCCATTTCTGGGTCTCAGTTTCCCACAGACAGAGTGAGCAGGTTGAACTCCCAGAATCCTCTTCTGATTCTGACCATTTTGTTTCTAAATTTTACACTATTTGGTTCTCAGGCAAGAAAGAAGTTTGGCACATACAGCTATCTACAAAGTTGGTCAACAGCAAAGTATGAGAAATTATCAGCCTATAATTACATTACCAGCTTTATCTAATCTCTTTGTCCTGCATTATTTCTGATCCAGCTCCTCCATTCATCTGTGCTCTGAAAGGTTGTATTAGTTAACTGCTAGGAAGGTTTCTTTTGGCTCTGTTTTTGGTTCACACTGAGTTCAGGATATTAATTTTGCTGTTTATTTCTCCTCAGATAATTGGAGAGCCAGAACACTATCTTTTTTGGGAGGCATCATTTTCTTATCTGATATTTCTGTAGATTTTTCATCTGACATTTCTTGAACTCAAGAAAATCTGGTACATAATTCCCCCACTTTCATTTTATGTGGACAAAATTTAGAGTCACTTGAAATTTATAAGAAAGAAATTTTAGGAGATTAAAATTATTTAGCCAAGTCATAGTTACCCTAACTTTGGAAGAACTTAGGTTATTACAAATTTTCTAAATGTTTTCAGATATTGCACTCCATACGCTACAAGCATAAAGATGATGGTGCAGAACGAAAAAGTGGCAGGTCATCAGAGATGAGGAGTCCACTAAGTTTGCTGTTCTGTGACTACATTTGCTGTCTTTCCCACGCAACTTCCCAGATTCATCAGAAAGCAAAATAAGGTTTCATAAATGTAACCAGCATTATAACAACAGAATGTTAAAGATAAGAAAACGAATACGCAACTGGTAGAGATTGTGCTAGGTCCTAAAGAACCATTAAATTGCAAGTTTTAAAGAACAGTTAATAATCTTATAACTCGCCTCAAAGGTTTCCCGGGCCTACTTGCCCTGTAAATTTCAAGCTGCCGCACGAAAGTGAGCTCTGCGTCATACAGAACCACGTATCTTGGCTCTACTTCATGGAGTACCCTTGTCAGAGCATAGGGGTCACTACAACCCAGAAGCGGATGGATGATTGTGAGGGGTTCTTTCAGGATTCCATAGGCAGCATCCGATGACAAATTTAAATCAAAATCTTCATGCTTGATTTCTTCTGAGCGGCTTTCTGGGCTACTGCTTACTTCCCTGTGATACCCTTCCTCAACATCTCCATCCTCTTTCAGTTCTTCAGATTTTCCTATCATCTGAGTTAAAGTTAATCTTCGTTTTTTCTTTTTGAGAGTCCTTTCTTTGGTAGACGACCATTTTTTGTTTTGGGGGTTTTTGGGTCTTTTGTTAGATTTCATAATTTCTCTTGAACTGTCCTCCTTCCTAAATTTCATCCACACTTCTTCGGCTTTGCTGTCCTTCTCAAAGGTTTTCCTGTAGAGCCTCAATAAGAAGGCCTCGGTTCCAAGAGTGATATAGTCTCTCAGCTGGGAACATGTTCGGTCATCACTTGCACAAATAAGCACTTGACCTAAAATCAGAAAAGACTGTTACTGTCACTGCATTTGGCCTCCTATTCCCTGTAAGTCCCATTCTCCCTTCCCTTTCAGGGAAGGCATCTTTGGTATTAAAGACCCATAATTTGCAAATTGCTTAAAAAGGTCTTAGGTATTTATCAAATACTTTCACCTCTCTGGCAGGATTACTTAAATCTTTTAAGTAAAGTTTAAGGCAGACTATTTAGTTTTTGAAAGCACACCTGTGGTGTGGGGCTCTGCATGGAAACTCCAGGCTGCCTTGGCACACCGGACACATCACAGGGCAGAATTCTGATGGTGTCCAGGGAAGGAGCATCTTAACCAGCTTGGTCAGAGGTAAATCCCCACCCTGAAGCTCTGGTTCCTGTTAGACCCACTACTGGCAAAAAAGGAGCAGCCTGGAGCTTAGACTAAATTCTTAAGGCAGCAGGGCTACAAAGGCTACAGATAGTCCTTGGCTAGTTCCTGTGGCTGTGCTGGCTCAGAGCTAGTGAACTTGAGGTGCATGCGACCCAGTAAGATACCAGCAGTTGTAGCCAAGCCAGTGCCTATGTCATCCCTCCCCCAACTATAGGCAATGTGGCTCAGGGAGAGTCTTTTTCCACTTAGGGTAAGGAAAGAGCTCAGAGGATTTGGTTTTGCAACTTGGGTACCAACCCAGCCACAGTAAAATAAAGTACCAAGCAGATTCCTGAGTCCCTGGAGTCAGACTTTAGTTCTTAAACACATTTCTGGACCCACCCTGGGCCAGAAGGGAACAAATTGTCTTGAAGAGAAAGACACAGTCCTGGAAGGATTTACCACCTGTTGACTAAAGAGCCCTTGGGTCTTGAACACCAGAGGTAGCCAGTCACTACTAGCGGTGGGTGAGACTGGAATGGCTTCAGGTGTAACCTGGCATTAGAAGCCATAAAGGAATGCCCATGTCACCCCTCTCCAACTCTAGCAGCCCAGCACAGAGAGTGAGGGAAGAGACTTTGCTTAGTAATCTGAGGGATTCTCTCTATCTTACCCAAGTCCACCAAGGTTGTACCACCAGGGGTCTAAAAGAATCACAGCATTATTGGGCTTGAGGCACCCCTGGTGCTGATCCAGCTGCAGTGACCAAAGACTTAGACTACAACATTCAATTCCCTTTGAGTATCTACAAGAACAATGGGTTTAAGCAAGCCTAGACTGCAAAGATTAAAATAAATACCTAACTCTTCAATGCCTAGACATTGATGAACATGCACAAACATCAAGAACATCTAGGAGAAGCCGGGTGCGGTGGCTCCCACCTATAATCCTTGCACTCTGGGAGGCTGAGGCGGGTGGATTGTCTGAGCTCACAGGTTTGAGACCAGACTGAGCAAGTGTGAGACCCTTTCTCTAAAAAAAAAAAAAATACCTGGGGGCATTTTGTGGGGGGTCACCTACAGTCCTAGCTACTTGGGAGGCTGAGTCAAGAGAATCATTTTAGCCCAAGAGTTTGAGGTTGCTGTGAGCTGTGATGCCATGGCACTCTACCGAGGGTGACAAATAATACTTTGTCTCAAAAAAAATAAAAAAAGAACATTCAGGAAGACATGACCTTGCCAAACAAACTAAATAACGTATCAATGACCAATTTCAGAGTGCTGGAGATAGGTGACCTTTTGGACAAAGACTCAAAATAGCTGTCTTCAATTAACTTCAAGACAACACACAGAAGGAATTCAGAAGCCTATCAGACAAATTTAATAAAGAGATTAAAACAATACAAAAAAAAATCAAGCAGAAATTCTGGAGCTCAAGAATTCAATTGACAAACTGAGAAATGTATTAGAGTCTCTCAATAGCAGAGCTGACTAAGTAGAAGAGTGAATTAGTGAGCTTGAAGACAGGTTATTTGAAAATACATAGAAGAGAAAAAAATAATAGTAAGAATAAAGAATGCCTACCAAGATCTACACAAATAGCCTTAAAAGAGCCAATCTGAGAATTATTGGCCTTTAAGTGAGGTAAAGAGAGAGACTAAGGTAGAAAATTATTCAAAGAAATAATTATATAGAGATTTCATATCTTTTGTCAACAACCTAGATGGATCTGTTTAACATTCTCCTAAGTGAAATATTACAAGAATGGAAAAGCTAGCACTACATGTACTTAGCATTTAATTAGAACCAGTAGATTAACAACCGCATGCTCACGTGAGAGAAAAATTCAATTAAATTCAAGTAAGGAGGTGAGGGGTAAGGAGTTGGGTAAATTCCCACACAATGTGTACAAAGAAAGGGTATACTGCATACTTCCCGGGTTAAGGGTACAACTACAACCAGGACCTTAACCTTTCAAAAGCAAACTATATAACCTAATCATATGTACCCTTATATTAATCCAAACATTTTTTTAAAAAAGGAAAAAGAAGTAATTACAAGATAACTTTCCAAATCTAGACAAAAATATCAATACTCAGGTACAAGAAGGTCACAGAACACCAAGCAGATTTAACCCAAATGAGACGACCTCAAGGCATTTAATAATCAAGCTCCCAAATCACAGATAAAGAAAAGGTCTTAGAGGAAGCAAGAAAACAAGACAAAACAAAACAAAAAAACATAGCAGACTTCTTAGGGGAAAACTTAGAGGAGTTTTCACTCCTATTCCAGCGGAGAGAGCGACATAACATATTCAAAGTGCTGAAGGAAACAAACCTTAACCCTAGAATATTATGGCCTGCAAAAATATCCTTCAAACATGATGGAGAAATAAAAATTATTCCAGACAAACAAAAGCTGAGGGATTTTATCAACACCAGACCTGTCCTACAAGAAATGCTAAACAGAGTTCTTCAATCCGAAAGAAAAGGATGTTAATGAACATTAAGAAATCCTCTGAAAGAATATAACTCACTGGTAATGGGAAGTACACAAGGAGAATATTCTATTGTCATAACTGCAGTGTATAAATCAATTACAACTTGAGTAGAAAGACTAAAAGACAAACCTATCAACAACAACAACTTATGAGAGATAGTATAAAAAGATATGGACGAAAACAACAAAGTTAAAAAGTGGGGAAGCGATGAAGTTAAAGGGTACAATTTCTCTTAGATTAGCTTTGCTTGTTTGTAAAGTGTAAGCAGAGTTGTCATATGTTTAAAATAGTTGGTTATAAAATAGGTTTTGCAATCCTAATGGTAACCTCAAATCAAAAAACCTACAACAGATGCACAAAAGATAAAAAGTGAGAAATTAAAACACACTACCAGAGAAAGTCACTTTTAACAAAGAAAGAGTAAGGAAGTAAAAAGGACCATAGAACAATCAGAAATCATATGTAGTAGGGCAACGTGAAGTTGTGGTTTACCTATCCATAATAACACTGAATGTGAATGGACTAAACTCTCTAATCAAAAGACATAATGTGTCTGCATGGATAAAAAACAAGAGCCAACTATATGTTCTCTCCAAGAAACTCACATCATTTATAAAGACATACATAGACAAACACACACACACAAAAAGATGGAAAAAGATATTCCATGTACATGAAAGCCAAAGGAGAGCACAAGTAGTCATACTTCTATCAGATAAGATAGATTTTAAGACAAAAGTTGTAAAAAGAGACAAAAAATGTCATTTTACATATATATCATTATATGTGGGTCACTATGAAAGTTTGAGACAGACTGTTATGATCCATTATTTCATTTCAAGAAACACAGTAGACAGCTTCTTTTCTGATTTACCTGTGCATGTTTCACCTTGTTCAGGCTTATAAATGTTGCTGAGAGAGCTTCATTTGTCTCCATCTGCACAAATTTTATGTTTCTTGATTTTTGTGTATCTCAAAACTTTTCATATGTATATGATATGTGGTATGTATAATGATAATGTGGTCAATTCAGCAAGAGGATATAACAATTCTAAATATATATATGCACCCAATACTAGAGCACCCAGAGGTGCAAGCACTACCAGAGCTAAAGAGATAGACAGACCCCCGTACAATAATCTTTGGAGAGTGCAACACTCTACTTTCAGCATTGGACAGATCATCCAGACAGAAAACCAACAAAGAAACATTGAACTTAATGTCCACTACAGACCAGATGAACCTAATAGACATTTACAGAACATGTCCTCCAATAGCTGCAGAATTCACATTTTCCTCAGCTTATGGATCTTTCTCAAGGATACATCATAGATTAGTCCACAAAACAAGATGTAAAGAACTAAGAACCCTTGAAATCACATCAAGTATTTTCTCTGATCACACAATGGAATAAAACTAGAAATCAATAACATAAAGAACACTGGAAAATACACACTTGGAAATTAAACAACATGCTCCTGAATGACCAGTGGGTCAATGAAGAGATTAAGAAGAAAATTAAATCCTTTTTTTTTTTTTTTTAGAGACAGAGTTTCACCTCGTTGCCCTTGGTAGAGTGCCATGGCTTCACAGCTCACAGCAACCTCCAGCTCCTGGGCTTAGGTGATTCTCTTGTCTCAGCCTCCCAAGTAACTGGGACTACAGGTGCCTTCCATAACACCCGGCTATTTTTTTGTTGCAGTTCGCCTGGGGCTGGGTTTGAACCCGCCACCCTTGGTATATGGGGCCGGCGCCCTACTCACTGAGCCACAGGTGCCACCCAGAAAATTAAATTTCTTGAAACAAGCAAAAATAAAAATACAACACACCAAAACTGAAGGAATACAGCAAAAGCAGAAATAATAAATGCTTACAGCAATAAGCACCTACATCAAAAAAGTAGAAACTTCAAATAAACAACCTAATGATGAATCTCAAAGAGCTAGAAAAACAAGAGCAACTCCAATTAGTAGAAGAAAATAAATAATAAAGACCAAAGCAGGAGTAAAGGAAACTGAAACAAAAAATTCAGAAGATCAACAAAATGAAAGTTGGTTTTTGAACAGATAAACAAAATAGACGTAATTTTAGTCAGGCTGAATGTTAAACCATTAAAAAAAAAGAAGTGACTATTCTGTCTCTCCAGACACGTATGATCTTTCAGGCTTAAAAGCAATGGAAGAAATTGCAGAGAAGACTAATACCTATAACACTGACTCTAAAAGAATAAAAAACTGTACATTACAAAGAAACAATTGTTTTATATAACAATCATACATGTTAACATCTTTTATCATTAGCTGATACAAACTGAAGATATAGTCTAAATTGGCAAATGAGACAAAGATAATTCAAAAAGGGAAAAAAATGCATGAGAAAATATTGAGCTCACAAAATATCAAAATTTTAAATCAGATATGAAATTAATAAAATTATTACACATAGTATACATAGCATACATATATGTGATCTATGCTACATATTATGTACAGAGGGTGCCAAAAGAATGTTTAAACATTTTAAGAAAGGAAAAAAATTGTATTCAAATTATAATACTCAAGTCACTTTTGACAACTTCTACAATTATAAGAGGTACTCAAATAAGACTTGGATTCACCTTTTGTTATCAGTATATATTAAGTATTACAATTTAAATATAGTTTTTTATTTAAAATGTGTATATGCTTTTGGCACTCTCTGAATATTTTACACATATATATACACATATAAATTATGAGTATATACACAAATACAGAGAACTTCCAGTCCTGGTTAACTAAGTGGAAAAGAGAGATAAGCTCTTATATTGCTAGAAGAAATGAAAATTAATAAAAATTTTCTGTAAATCAATACAGTAATACATCCTCATTAATACCATTTGCCCCATTAGTCCTATATCCAGAAAGTATATCTACACTATGACTTTAACTACTGAAATATTAAATATGCAACAGAAAGCCTGGAAGAAAATATGTCAATGTTAATGGCAGCTGCTAAGGGTAATTTTTTTCCTTCTCTCTTTTCTTTATACTTTTCACTTTCTCTAAAGTGAGCATATAAAACCCTGTCTTACAGTTCTAGGATAATGTCATCAGCATATTAACTAATATAAAAATTGTGTGCATTTCTTTATTGTTTTGCAAGAGTTTCTAGGCTCAATATATTTTTCTTTAATGTAGCTTTATTTTCCCTCTGGTTTTATTTTAAATACACAGTTCAGGTTTATTTTACTGGGCTAAACTACTCCACGTTTGAAGAGAAAAGCACTAAACTGTGTCATTTTCACATTTGAACCCAAGCAAGACTCTCCGGAATAAGACATCCCCCAGGCACATCATAATTAACTTCACTAAAGTTAATATGAAGGAGAAAATTCTGAAAGCAGCCAGACGTAAAAAAACCATAACCTACAAGGGGAAAAATATAAGAATGACTGCAGCTCTCTCTCTCCCCTTTCAAGCTAGAAGAGGGTGGTCATTGACTTTTAATCTCCTAAAACAAAATAACTTTCAACCCAAGATCCTGTATCCAGCTAAACTGAGTTTCATTTATGATGGAGAAATCAAATACTTCAATGACATTCATATGTTGAAGAAATTTGCCATAACTAAATCAGCTCTCCAGGATATCCTCAGACCTATCCTCCATAATGACCAGCGCAATTCTCCACTTTGACCAGCGTAAACTCACTTTGAAACTTTTGATCAAATTCCATCTTCCACAATAGCAAAAGGATTAAAAATGTCCACTGGTCTCCCAAAAAACTCAACACACAAAATTCTACAAGGCCTATCAATATTCTTAATTAATGTGAATGGCTTAAATTGCCCTCTAAAGAGCCACAGGCTGGCTGGCTGGCTACAAAAACTCAGGCCAGATATCTGCTGCATACAAGAATCTCATTGTACCTTAAAAGATAAATATAGACTCCGGGTGAAGGGATGGTCATCTATATTTCAGGCAAATGGAAAACAGAAAAAAGCAGGTGTTGCAATTTTGTTTGCAGATACAATAGGCTTTAAACCAACAAAAGTAAGGAAAGATAAGGATGGTCACTTCATATTTGTTAAGGGCAAGATTCAATATGATGAGATTTCAATTATTAATATTTATGCACCCAACCAAAACGCACCTCAGTTTATAAGACAAACTCTAACAGACATGAGCAACTTGATTTCCTCCAGCTCCATAGTAGTCGGAGATTTTAACACCCCTTTATCAGTGTTGGCTAAATCCTTCAATAAGAAGCTAAGCAAAGACTTCTGGAGTAAGATGGCAGCCGAGTAACAGCTTCCTTGCAACTGGGCACGGTGGGACTGGGGAGAGAAGACTTCAGGCATCTCTGGCTGGTGGGATCTGCCCAGAAACATCCCTTTGGGGACACAGGGAGACAGTGTGAGACTTCTGGACCCCATGAGGAAGGCAAAAGCAGTGCAGATCTGACAAGTGGTTGCGTGTGTTTGTTCGGTCTAATCCTGCTGGCAGCTGTAAGTACAGCAGCAGTGAGATTGCAAACTGGAAAGGCCTTACCTGTGAGCTGTTTGGTTTTTTTTGGACTTGGCACTCAGTTGAACTACCTTGGGAGAACTTGGGCAAGAGTGCGGAGGTCTTTGAGTGTTGTCTAGGGCCCCAGACTGAGCCACCAAGCCAGACGGAGACCCAAGCCACAGGAGCCTTACCTGTGTTTGGTTGTGGGCTGTGTGGAGCCATGGTGGGAGAACTGCCCGGCAAGCTCCACCCTCTGGGTCACAGAACAACCATCAGGTGGGAGCGAGCAATCTACTGACTGAGCAGCCTAAAGGTGGGGACTGAGATGCCTTGCAGCCTTAGCCCTCAGGGCCATAGGGTGAGACCAGTTTTGGCACACTGAGTAAGTGGATAGCCACTTAAGGAGTGATCCCAGTGACAAGTGCTTTCCTGGGAAAGCTTCTGCTTAGCCCAAGTTAGCAATTTAAAGTGCCTTCTAAGCAGGCTGAGGAGGATTTAGGCTCTCCACCTGGCAGGGTTGAGAAATCATTAGAGGCCTCCAGTCTCTATTTCATACAGCCATGTCAGCATTGTGATTAATATATCATACCCTAGAAGATCACCTATTGCCAAGACAATATTCAGCAAGATTTATATACTTCTTTGTTTTTGGTTTTGTTTTGGTTTGTGGTTTTTTTTGTTGTTTTGTTTTTAATTTCAACATTTTCCTTAAAGATTTTTTGTTTCTTTTTTTTTTCCTTTCTTTTATTTCTTCATTTTTCTAGTTTAAATATAATTTTCCATTGTTGCCTTTTTCAACAATTAGAACTTCATTTTTGCTAGTGTTTCTATCCCTATAAATTGGTTTTTCCCCCTAATTTTATCCCGTAAAGTTTCTGGTTTGCTTGTTTTGGTTTGATTTATTGCATTTTTGTTTTTGCTCTGTACTTGGTGGAGGTGGGTTACTGTGTCCAAACAGGCCTGCAAAGAGCTACTGACCTAACCACTCAACTCAGCACCCCCAGAGGTTGGGGGTTCTTAAGATTGGGTCAAAGTATCCTACTGTACACCTATATTGTTCCCATCCCTCTCTTTCTGTGCTTCTCTTCTTTTTGTCAATAGTTGCTTCTACCTACCCCTCTCCTTTTTCTTTTCTTTCTTTCTTTCTTCCCTTCTTGCTCTTCAATCTTCTCATTCTTCTGGTTCTGTACCAAAAGGACTCATCGAAACCCGTCCAGAGCCACGGCAACTTAAAGAGCAGGAGGAAGTGAAAGGAAAATTAGGGCAAGAAAACAGATAAAAGAAATCACTCATGAGGAAGAATCCGCAGAAAACTGCTGGCATCATGAAAAACCAGTCCAGAGCAACCCCTCAAGGGACTGTGAGGTAGCTACTGCAGAGGATTCCACCTATAAGAAAATGTTAGAAATGACAGAAAGAGAATTTAGAATACAGATGATGAAAACAATCAAGGAAATGAAGGAAACTGTTGATAAAGTGGAAAATAACCAAAAGGAAATCCAAAAACAGAATCAATTAAGAGACGAATGCTGAGAAGAATATAAAAAGGATATAGCAGAGCTAAGGGAACTGAAGCAGTCAATTAGGGAACTTAAAGATGTAGTAGAAAGTATCAACAACAGATTAGACCATGCAGAAGAAAGAATCTCAGAGGTAGAGGACAAAGCTCTTGAGATAACTCAGATGGTTAAAGAGGCAGAAAAGAAGAGAGAGAAAGCAGAACGTTTGCTGATGGAATTATGGGACTCTATGAAGAGTTCAAACATATGAGTTATAGGTATCCCAGAAGGGGAAGAAGAATGCCCCAGGGGAATGGAAGCCATATTAGAGAATATTATAGATGAAAATTTCCCAAATATCACCAAAGATTCTGACACTCTCCTTTCAGAGGGATGTCGGACCCCAGGTTGCCTCAACTTTAACCGAGCTTCCTCAAGACACATTGTGATGAACCTGTCCAAAGTCAAGACAAAAGAAAAGATTCTTCAAGCTGCCAGGAGTAAGTGCCAGTTGACCTACAGGGGCAAATCCATCAGGGTGACTGCAGACTTCTCTAATGAAACTTTCCAAGCAA
>CAUYRH010057229.1:0-26786 GCA_963574655.1 Perodicticus potto
TTTCTAATGTCTTTTCATTTTCCCCCAAGACCCACATGGCCATATGGCCTCCACCAAAGACAGACAGAAGGTGGAAAACCTGGAACTTCCAGTTTCTCTCAGAATAACCCAGGGAAAAGTTGGAGCAGAGAAGAAGGGCAAACTCACACATTCATTTCACCCTGTGAATGGTGGGGAGGCAGGGGGGTGAAACCCCACCTATTGTTACCCATCTCAGTCATTCTCCAAGCACACACATGCACACAATTCCGACTCATTTCTTAACCTGGGCAGCCTCCATTTCCCAAGTTAAGTTTACAAATTCCCAAGAGCTGAATCACCAGGGAGAGGACCCTGCAGGTATATCCTTGTGGTTGAGAAGACCTGTTCTTCTGGACCTCAACCTTCTCAGGTATCTTCTTTCACTTATAGCACACTTCATTGAGACTAGTCAAATTTCAGGTGCTCAGTAGACATATATGGCTTGTGGCTACTGCCATAGACAGCCTCGATCTGTTAACAGCCTTACATACAGAGGGAGAGGAAGGCAGAGGGATATGGTTCCTATTATGGCCAAGGCACAATTCAGAATTTCAAGGCCCTGTTTCAGTCCTCCTCCTGCAAACCAATGTTGTGAGTCTTGAGATGTGCAAAGAAAGAGAGTTATAGAATGAAGTATTTATTCATTTTTTATGGATACAGCTGCTCAATGTTTGGTAAACCAATGAATTGGTATAATTTTAGTGTTTCTCTCTTACTTTTAGTGCAATTCTGGAGTTTTAATGGAGGGATTTAGGATGTGATTTCACAGGAGTGTGTTTTATGTCCCCAGATGATTTATATTCCCTTGCAAGCCTAAGGTGAGACCATAAGTCCAAATCAATTCACTTTTAGAAGAAGTTACTTTCTGCCTACCATCAGGGATAGAGAGTAAACATACAGAAGGAAGGAGGGTTGGGGAATTTGAAAACTTCACTAAAGAAGCAACTAAAGAACAATGCCATAAAGTATACAATAAAGGTGCTAACGTCATTCCGGCAGTGCTGAGATGGAAAGCCTGAATCCAGAATGAAAGTTTGCTCAATGTGCTAGTAACTGTGATTTGTAATACCTAGAGACACAGACTAATGGCAATCAATTATGTATGGCCTGTTATTACTTTGTGAAAACTGTTCCTGAATTGTTTTATTATTTGATAGTGTTTTTCTAGGAAACTAAGGTTTCCTTTGCTATTATTTTTCATTGAAATAGATGCAGAAAAACTCTGAGCTGTTCTAGTGAGCACGTATTTCTACCTAGTTCACCTATTTGAATTTCAGATTGTGATGACATAGTCATAAAGATTTTCCCTGGGCACATTTTCAGCTCATCTTAGCTTAAAAGCATTTTTTAATGCCACACAATGGGACTTAATGACTTTTGCATTGTGGGTTGGGTTGCTCTATCAGGAAAATGGATCCATTTGGTTTCTTTTCTTAACACTGGAAGCCTTTGGAGTTTCCTTTATTGAAATGCCAGAAAGTGCTCTTTAAACATATGCTCTGCTCTTTGGTTGTGCCACAGCCTCCTGTTATTATTTTTATTCTTTATGGAGCACACAGGTGCTTGAGGTATATTTCTAATACAGAAAAGAAGTGATCCTGTCCCTTGAGCTTTCATTTAACGCAGACAAATTCAGCGTAAATGAACTGTAAGGCTCTAAACTGGTGTTGGCAATCACCAGTGTGGGTTTTGAGAAGTTGGTCGTGGCCTCCATTTGACATGCTTCCCAGTTGTCCTGCTACTAAGCTGAGCTTTTCCTTCATGTATTCCTGTGGCTACTTGCCTTTCTTGTGGCTGACGGTATGGGGAGAACGTCCCGAGGTTACGGTTTTCCCCAAGGGAGCAGTCAATATTTATTTATTTAATTGGTTATCTTCAATCCATTGAAATGATGATGGTAATAAAATTAGGGTCTAACACACATATCTCAACAAAAGTTTTTTACTATATGCTAATTTATGTATATAGCCTGATGATATTTTTACATATGTCTATCCCCATGTAATTACCAGTGTGGAACATTTTTAAGCACCATGGCAGAGGGCTCCCTTGTGTCCATTCCAAATGGTTTCCAAACATACTCCCTGAAGAGGTTACTACTATTTTGATAACTATCAATACTAATTAGTTTCAGCCATTTGGGGGTGTCCAAACTTTTTTATTTTTATGCCTCACATTGGAAGAAGAAGAGTTGTATTGGGCCACACATGAAATACATAGATACTAATGAAAGCTGATGAGCAAAAAAATAAAAAATAAAAAAGTCTATGCATAATTTTCATGATATTTGCCACCATGGATAAGCAAAACAGGCCTCAAATAATCTGCATGTGGCCCAGGTTGTACACTCCTGATTCCAGTCTAGCTTTTTGAAGCCACAATATTTGTGAGCTGCATCCATGGTATTGGGAGTGCCAATAAGTCGTTCACTGCTTTCCTCTTCCATGCTATGTTTCATTGCATGTATAGACCACTTTATTGATTCACATTCCTGGTGATGAGCATTTGGAAAGTTTCCAGTTTTCCTCAAATTCTATTTTGGTCCTGATTCTACATGGTCAGGACAGCTGAGAAGTGGCATTTGTTCAGGGACCTAGCGCAGAGATGTGATGCTCATGGAAACCACCAGACTGTTTCCCTGGGTTCATTTTCTAGCCTAAATGATCTGGGAAATTGCTTTAGAGCTTCACCTCATCCTTCTCTTTCTTCTTCCTAATTTTAATAACAGCAATAATAACAACAACAACAGCTCATATTCCCTAAACATGTACCATGTCCCAGGCACTAGCACTACTCTGTGTTATCTGTAACATGTGTAACATCTCATTTAATTCTCACCAAGACTTTGGGAAGAATTATTGTGCATATTACTTTTTTTTTTAATATGGAGAACCTAAGGTCACACAGCATGCTAATGGCAAAGCAAAGATTCAAACCTAGATTTTGTGACTAGCACCGTGTTTTTAATCACTACACTTACTGACAAAGGCAGGATCTATAAGGAAATGGTGTCTGTGAGTGGAACACAATTTTGTCCATTCTTTTCCCCCATGACAAACGACAGTTGCAATTTTAAAGATGTCAGTTAGAACCCTTTATCCCCTGGCTGTAAATGTTCAGTGGCTCTCCTAGTCATTAATGTAAAACCCTCAGTCCTCACTGTTCCTGCAGGGCTCCACCTGATCTGTCCCTCCCCCCAGTTTCAGCCCCCTTCTACCACCCTTCTCATTGCCCTCCAGCCATTGAACTTCCTCTGTTCTTCAAAAAGTCAGGCTTAGTCTTGGCATTGGGTCTTTGCATTGGCCATTCCTTCCACCAAGAATGCTGTTCCCCAGATCTTTACATGTTTGGCTCCTTGTCATTTAGCTCTCAGCTCAAACATCTCCTTGCCAGAGAGTCCTTCTCTTACCCACCCTCCTATTCCGCCCCCATTAGGCAGGACATTGCCTTATTTTTTTTCCTTCCTAATGCTTACTATCCTCCAACTTATTTTGTACATTAAGAGTGTTATTTATTATCCGTTTTACCCAACTGTAATGTTCACTCTAGCAAAGTATCTGTCACTTAGTAGGTACTCAATGGGTATGGGTCGAATAAACAAAGGAAAGGATAAGTGTACGTTTTCAATGATCTCTGAGACGTTATAGGACATTTCCTTATATATTTAAAAGAGAAAAAATATTATTTATAAAGTATGACTTTACATGCTGCGGAGGGAGGTCCAATCTTCATGTAATAAAATGAAAATGAGAGAGAGCTGAGCACATTATTAATTTTATGTGTGTAAGGTACTTGCAATTGCAGGAATTGACTTTTGGCAATGAAGCAATTTCCCAAATGTCAGAACTAATCATACGACCCTGGAAAGTGGTTCTTTTCTTGTTGTCATTGTTTATTGTTTGTTTATTGCTCATTATAAAATACTAGAATGGGGAAACTGTTTCCTGTCCAGCCCCAGAGTGTAGCAGGTGATGTAAATCATAGAAATTAACACATATTTTTACACTGGAGTTTAAAAATAAGAAATGTCACAAGAAAAGCATATCTAGATG
Organism: Perodicticus potto; assembly: GCA_963574655.1. Taxonomy (NCBI): domain Eukaryota; kingdom Metazoa; phylum Chordata; class Mammalia; order Primates; family Lorisidae; genus Perodicticus; species Perodicticus potto. The sequence continues at coordinate 4,074 of CAUYRH010057229.1, forward strand.
CTCTTTAATCACTTTCATCTCATTCTAACATGACCAGCCTAGGAATCATTAATGATCCTTTGTTTTGCTCACTCATAGGATTAACACAGATACCTTTAGTAAATGCTGCTCCTTATCTTATCATAAATAACAAGTTGCTGTTTTGCCATTAGGAAGACTGCAGACCATTCTCTGTAAAATCACATTCACTGTTCTCTTAGCTGTTGTTGAATTCAGTAGGACATCTTTAATTTCAATGTCTTTAGTTCCAGGATGTAGATTAAAATTCCTGGTCCCTCAGCAAACTTTGTCAAAGGGACTCGTGGCTCATTGCTCCTAGAATATCACGTGCTAGGCACCCTATGATATGCACAAGAGTTGTGGGGATGATGAGCAGGGCTGGGGCTCTTGTGAAGCAAAGAAAAGCAGTGATAGGAGAAAAGTTAACTGTGCAGTTCAGACTAGGAGTGGTAAAGGATTATGTTTCTCTGCTCGCCTATGCAGGATTTCTTATTACCCCACATCAAATTGCATCCCTTGCCTCTGATTCAAGTCTGAACATTCATCTCTTCCTCCCACCTCAGGCTTTTATTGATGCTTCCACCTCCAGGCAGTGCACAAATGCAAACTTCTGTTTACCATCTCTGAGTAATGATATTAATTCCAATGCCCAGGGATAATGCATTGCTTATTAAACACCATAGTAATAACCATTAGGTGGTAATTCAAAGGGAAACAAAAAAGAGCCAAAGACACCCATACCCACCTCAGCAAAATGGTGAGAATTTAACAAAAGCAGAGTTTTCTCGTATATTAGTGGGGAGGAGTTAAGAGCCTCACTGTTAACTAGCTGTGTGATCTTCAAAGAGTTCCTAACCTTTCTTTTCTTTTCTTTCTTTCTTTCTTTTTTTTTTTTTTGAGAGAGAGCCTCAAGCTGTCACCCTGGATAGAGTGCCGTGACATCACAGCTCACAGCAACCTCCAACACCTGGGCTCAAGCGAGTCTCCTGCCTCTGCCTCCCACGTAGCTGGGACTACAGGCGCCCGCCACAATGCGCGGCCATTTTCTGATTGCAGCCGTCATTGTTGTTTGGCAGGCCCAGGCTGGATTCGAACCCGCTAGCTCAGGTATACGTGGCTGGCACCTTAGCCCATTGAGCCACAGGCGTCGAGCCATTCCTAACCTTTCTGAACATTAGTTGACACATAGATAAAGCAAGACTAATAATTGTACCTACTTCCTAAGGATGTTTTGAAGGTTAAATGAGAGATGTGTGTTGAATGATCACAGAATGTCTTGTATGTATGTAGAAGGAGCTTGATTAAAATCTCTACAATCAGATATCTTAGAAATGTGTTGTCATCTGCATGGGGCATGGTGTCCATGCACTTTGCAACAAACTTAGGAAGAAAGCCTTAAAATACAAATGTTTTCTTCCAAGACTACTGGTGGATCTGTAAAGCAAAGACTTCAATGGGAAAACACATGTCATGTCTCTACCCAGTGATGAAATTATCTTAAATTCCTTTACGAAAGTCATGTCCATTTGAAAAAAAAAATTAGCAAGTATCATTTAAAATCATTTTATTTTTGTTGTTTGTTTTTGGGGTTTTGTTGTTGTTGAGACAGAGTCACAGTCTGTCACCCAGGCTAGAGTGCTGTGGCCTCAGCCTAACTCACAGCAATCTCCAATGCCTGGACTCAAGCAATCCTCCTGCCTCAGCCTCCCTGTAGCTGGGACTATAGGCATGAACACACTACTATGCCTGACTAATTTTTCTATTTTTGAGTGGAGATGTGATCTAGCTTTGCTCAAGCTGGTCTCTAACTCCTTACCTCAAGCAATCCTCCTGCCTTGGCCTCCCATAATGCTAGGATTATGAGCATGAGTCACCATGCTGGCCAGAATCATGGTATTGAACCTAAGATGTTTTAAAAAAAATTTTATTGATTGATTGATTGTTTGGGATTCATTGAGGGTACAAAAAATTAGGTAACACTGATTATATTTCTTAGATAAAGTCCTTCTTATACTTATGTCCCACCCCCAAGAGGTGTGCCATGCACTGTGTCCCCCATTCTAGTCCCGCCTCCGCTCTCCCCACTACCTCATTCCCCTACCCCAACTCTTGTATTAGCTCATTTACTGCCTTCATATTAGAACTGAATACATTAGATTCTTGCTTCTCCATTTTTGTGATGCTTTACTAAGAAGAATGTGTTCCACCTCCATCCAGGTTAATACAAAAAATGTAAAGTCTCCATCTTTTGCAATGGCTGAATAGTATTCCATGGTATACATATACCACAGCTTATTAATCCATTCCTGGGTTTGTGGGCATTTAGGTTGTTTCCACAGTTTGGCAATTGTAAATGGAGCTGTGATAAATAGTCTAGTGCAAGTGTCCTTATGGTAAAAGAATTTTTTTTTTTTTCTGGGTAGATGCCTAGTAATGGGATTGTGGGATCAAATGGGAGGTCTAATTTGAGTTCTTTGAGAATTATCCATACTTCCTTCCAAAAAGGCTATATTACTTTGCAGTCCCATCTGCAGTGTAAAAGTGTTTCCTTCTTTCCACATCCATGCCAGCATCTGTAGCTTTGAAGCTTGAACTGAAGATTCTTGAAGCTCTCCAGTTTCAAAGAAACAGATGAGTCTATAAAGTTGTCTAGAACTAGGAGACTTTACATGTAAAACACTGAAAGGCTGAGCTCAAAGAAATAAGTTTATTCTTTCCCCTTGACCTTGTCAAGTCTGAACATTCTTGAACAGGCCTGTGTCCCCAGGTCATCCTCTGCCACTCCCTTTTCATGTATCAAGTTGATAACTTGCTAGAAGATTCTTTCCTCTTCTGTGCTGCTCCACCCATCCTTAAGATCTTGGTTGGGATATCTCTCCTTCAGAGAACCTCTTGGTTCCCCAGATATGCTCCATGCTTGGTTCTATGGCTCCTCCTACTTCTGAAACTCCTTCATTTTATTTTGTCCTCTTGTAATTATTTGTTAATTATTCATAATTATTTGTGTGATGTCTGTTCTCCCCACTAGAATGATCACCCCATCAGGGTAGAGATTCTTTGGTTCTCCACTGTGTTGCATAGTCCTTGACACATAGAAAGTACTCTATCATACAATGAGGGCAAATGCTAAAACTCATTCTTTGTAAGAATTTATTTTCATGTTGCATATAACTATTAGATTACATTTTTCTCTTACATTCTAACAATTCTCATTTACTATATTTGAAACTTACTTTTTATACTATCAAAATGATCACATGTTGCTTTTATAGATTAAGATTTAATAGTCTATCAACCCCCAGACTTGATTTTTAAAGAAGCCACTGTTTAATACCTTGGTACAATAGTACAAGGTGACATTCCCTCTCTCTCTAAGAAGCCTTCAGTCTTCAAAGCACATCACACAATTTCATTAATTAATCCTGGGAATAAGTGTCGTAGTAAAGATCTTGATTTTAAAATCCTGATGGAAAAGAAGGCAGAGCCTAATGTTTGAATTATAAGAGTTACAATCAGATATAGTAAATCACCAAGAACAAAGGACAAATACCTCAATACTTCAAGTCAGAAGGCTGGAAGAGAACTTGATAGACCCAATTTCAGTCCCTTTGAAGAATCATACCTCCTGGAAAGCCTTTGGTCCTGTTGCTTCTAAGCTAAACTATTAATTTACTAATATGTTTTTATAAAATAATTTTAGCTTTATGTTTTGTTAAGGATTTTGTAATAGTTCTGAGATGCCTTATATTATGCTTAAGTTCTATCTACTTTTCAAGGCAATTTAATATCTGTCCCTACCTCAACTTGGCATATATCCTACTGCTGACATATGGTCTGGTCTTTCTAAAGTTTTGCTGCAAGTATCTTGTTACTCAATTTCATGTTGGCAATAAAATGATGAATAAGACCCAATCCCTGCCCTCAAAGAGCTTGTGTTCCACTGAACGATCCACATGATGTCTTGTGGAGTGTATGCTATATTCAAGGCACTATAGGAGATACAAAGAAATGAACAAAACAAGGATGAACAACAATTAATGAGTAAGTGCCTGTAGAGAACTCAGAACATTGCCAGGCATGTACAAATGGTAGAATAAATCTCAGTTGAGTCCTATGGGTGCTGGTGAGATTTCCTTCTTGAGTGTGTGGTGATGTCATCTGGGATCTGGAGCCTGTAAGTGGAGCTCAAGATGGGCCTGGCCAGGTACATAAATTTGGTTTGAGCAAAATTAGAACTAACTGGAGGGAGGGGCATTAAAATGGTAGTACCTAGTAGTCAGCAATAGAGAAATTTGAAATTTGGGAGCATAATTTAAGGCAGAAAGATTTATTATTAAACAATGAGTAATCCAGATGACTCTTGTTAAGAAATCCCTTCCCACCTCAGAGTACTAGCTTCATAAGTTTCTTTTCTATTAGTATTTCAGTCTGATCCCCTATTCCCCCCAATTGAACTGAAGGATGTATTTAGATATAAATAGAGTTAAAGCAATTTTTAAAAAGCCAAGATCTAATTCAGCTCTCAGGACATTCTGAATCTAGTGGGAGGAGGACAGACTTAAACATAATTAAAATACAAGGCTGGCTTTGATAGTGACAGTAATTCAGTGTTTTTCATCATATGGGCCCCAGGCTATGAGGTTCAGCATCACCCTCGTGCAGTAGACTGACTAGTGGCCCCTCAAAGATGTCCACATCCTAATCCTCAGAATGTTACCTCTTATGACAAAAGGGACTTTGTAGATCTGATCAAGTTAAGGATATTGAGATGGAGAGATTATTTTAGCTTATCCTGGTAGGCCCAATAGTCCTTAAAACAGGGAGCCAGGAGATCAGAGATAATAATAGGAGTTATGATGATGGCATAAAGAAGTTGGGGTGATACATGAAAGGGACTATTAGCCAAGTAATGCAGGTGACCTCTAGAAGCTAAAAAGAGCCATGGAGTGGATTCTACCTGGGAGCCTTCAGAAGGAATCAGCCCTGCCAACACCTTGATGTTAGCTTCTTAAGGGCTATTTTGGATTTCTGACCTCCAGAACTGTAAGAGGATAAATTTGTGTTGTTTTCAGCCCTGAGCTTGTGGTCATTTATTATAGCGATAGCAGGAAACAAATACAAGTAACACCTGGGAATTTATTTGAATGCAAAGTCTTGGGCCACACCTCAAGTTCATTCCGTCAGAGTCTCTGGGGATGGAACCAAACAATCTATGGTTTAAGAGGCAACACACATGACTATAATGCTTGCTAAACTTTGAGGATGATTGTTATAATACACAGAATCCTAACTGTGTTACATTAGAGACAGACTACAATTGTCTGGCCTATGTTACACACTATGTTGGTTGGATGATTTCTTCTGTAGTCATAGAAAATGGATCATTATGACTGACACCACCACCAGGAACACATGAAATTTCAAGGAGTTCCTCAAAGGGAACAGAATGTTACTAGAAAGCGAATGGGATAGTTTGCTCAAGAGACAAAACAAAGGCTGTCCTTTAGTTGTCAGTTATATAAAGAAAGATACTTTAGTATAAAAGAAGTGTTTGTGAAAAGATCCAGAAGTAGAAAAACCCAGAACATACTTGAGAAATAGCAAAAAGGATTATAGCAACAGTAAGGTACTAAGAGGGTGAGGAGGGGGTGATAAATATGGGAAAATAAATTTGAGAGTTTCAAATGTCATACTCACAAGCTTGGGTTATGTTTTGTATTGATAGTAGCACGTAGTGTTTTTTGAGCAGTGGGTAAAATGATGAATATAAGCTCTGGGTTCTCACCACTGCCTGAATATCAAACCCCATTGGTGCTAATCTCTGCCATCCTATATGCACATTAGATGCTGATTATGCATCACTCCAGGGATTTTCCATGCATACATTTTTATCATTATGTGTTTGAATGTAGTTTTCCCCCTGTGGAAAACTTTGCTTTCAAAGTGTTAGATCATCCACAGAAAGAAAGACATTTACACCACCCACCTCCACATCTTCATAAAACTATACCCATTCTTATTATTTGAGTTATATTCTGCTATTTTCAATTCAATTCTATTTAGTTTTTAAAAGAATTATTGATAGACTTTCCTAATTTCATTTCATAACCTACTTTTGGGTTATGTCTTTTAGTTTGGAACTTCATAGTTTATTTTTTTCTAATTTTTTTATTTTATTAAATCATAATTGTGTACATTAATGCATTTATAGGGTACAATGTGCTAATTTGATATACAATATGGAAAGCTTACATCAAACTTGTTAACATAATCATCACCTGGAATTTCATACTTTAAAGGAGAGAGGAAATATTTTGTTCGTTTCTGCATCTATAAGCTGTTAGCATAGTTCTCTGCCTATAAAAGATACTTTTTGAGCCTTAAATATCAGATCCATGAAACTTTAGTTTAGCCAGAGTTCCAAACATTCTTGATACCATATGATAATACATTTTACTTGCCAAATATTGGATGACAGAATATTAAGATGCATATGCAAACCTCTGAACATTTGGGAGGTTATATTTGTGGGTGGGAGGAGAATGAAGGGTCAGTGGCAATAACAATGCATTTTCTTTATAATTAATGTCAAAACTTAAGATGAAAAGTGTTGAACACCATAATGAAACATTTTTCTCCCAGATCAGAACTGCTTTACACGAAATAAGCTTTGCTCTGTGAATTAGGTATGTATCATTTTGAGATGTTAAATCTGAAAAACTGACATCAAATGCAGAATGACAAGAGCTATTATGCTAAAGTATACATAGAATTTGATTTCTGGAATAGCTGTCCTTTGCATGGCATTCCTTTTTCCTGCAATATCAAGGAGATCCACAGACACTGGCTTCTAAGCTATGGAGTCAGGTTGGATGGAAGACGCTGTTGAAAGACTTCCCTTTTGTAGATTTCCACTTTCTAAATTTGATCATTTTCATTAGCTTGATAGAATGTTTTTGACATTAGCATTCCACGAATGCCATTTTTCAAAGTTGTCTTTTATCCTCATTTGCATTCCTGTTATAACTCTCTTTTCTAGAATCTCATTTGTATCTTCCAATGTATGTCTAAAAAATAAAATAAGGAGAACAAGATGTGTGGAGGAGGCCAAACTATGAATGAAACACATTATTCATCCTCTTCTTGATAAATTAAAAAAATTATAGATTCTCGGTAACTTGGGTTGCAGTATGTGTTTCTGGTCTTGTGCATAGTCAATGTTATACTTAGGCAGAGGTCAGAAAGTTTTTGGTTTTCACCTGTGTTCTGAAGCATGTGACTATCTTTGTACCATTCATTCTTTCCAAGCCTCAGTTGCCCATATATAGAACAGAGCTTACTTTTGCCTTCCCCACTGAATCTTGAAAATTTGTAGATTATCTCATTGATAGGAGTTATACCCATATGAGTTAATATATGGTAAAGAATTCTTTATTGCAAAGTTCTCACCTGGAGATATATCGTCTCATCAAATGTAGTGGCTGTTCACAGCTCTGTATTGAGAAGGATTTAGAGGCTGTACCTGGATGTACCAAGAATGTAAGCTTCAGGAATGTGAGCCTGTATGTCCATGCCTACCATTCTTGAGCAGTACATTTAGACAGTCATCATCTTTTTATACATCTGTACTAGACTCAAGGTTATGCCCCACACCTGATCTGTATGCTTGCCCTACTCATGCTGCTTTCACAGTTACAGAGCCAGGTCACTAATGCTGCTGACATTGTTGTCACTAATGGTTGAAGGCAGTTATAGTGACTGCTCCCTCCAGGGACTCCTCTATGGACATTGAGACCTGAGATACACTAGATGCCTCAGTCCTTACATATATGCAACATGCAAGTATAAATGGTCATTGAGTGTATACTATTTGTCTCCCTTCTTACCCTGCCCTATTGCCCAAAGCAACTGTCATTCATGTAGCCTTCTCAGAATATGAGTCAGGGGAATCTGACAATCAGTTGTGCTTAATAACAGTGGTGGCCAGGTCAGAAATGTACCCTCATATCTGCTTGTGCTCCATCCTTATTATTTTTTTTTCTCTCCCTCCTACTTCCCTGGGTGGCACATTCTAATAAATTAGGAGCATGTAAGATTTTGTCTTAGGCTATGTTTTCACTGGAACGTTGGCTAAGCCAACATCTAAGCATATAGGTAAGGGATAGGGTAATTTGGACTGAACTGAAAAGAACATTCAGTCTGATTTGCTAAGTGTCTGTCTGAAGGGGAAGGGAGGCCTTGAAGAAATGCTTATATGTACTTTCAGGGTATTGGGGGAGGCCAAGCTCTGAATAGGTCAGTCATGGTGTCTTTCGTTTCTCCAGGCTTAGAGAGTTGGTCTAAGCTCCAAGGAAAGAGGATATTATGTGCAAAAGTCAAATGGATCATCAGATGAGGGACTCAGGAAGACTTATCTATTTTTTCACAATTAACAACTTAAATAGTAGCAGAATTTAAGGAAGGATCTCTAGGTCAAGGCAATTTTCTTTGTGCAGGGAATTCAATGGTAAACAAGATAAATGTGGTCCAAGTCCTTAAAAAGATTAAAGTCTCATGGGACCCACTACTGATTATCTGTCCAAAGGAATAAAAAACCCTTTCTATCAAAAAGACACCTATATTTGAATGTTTGTTACAGTACACTTCACAATTATAAGGATGTGGAATCAACCCAAGTGCCCATCAGTTTATGAGTAGATTAATAATATGTGATATATGTATGCCATGGAATACTCCACAGCCATATAAAGGATGGATTAATTCCTTTTGCAATAATTTGGATGGAACTGGAGCCCATTCTCCTAAGTGAAGTATCTCAAAATTGGAAAAGAAATACCACAAGTGCTCATTGTTAAATTGTAATAACTGATGAGCACACATGTGCACAGAGGTAAGTAAAACTCAGGGGGAACCAGGGGATAAAGGAGGGAGGAGAAGAGGGGAAAAGACCTACCTAACGGGGTCAACAGACACCATTTGGGTCATAGGCACAGAATAGCCGTTACAAAAGCAATCTGTGTAACCAAAACATCTCTACCACCTCATAATAATTTGAAATAATACAAAAATTCTCATGGGAGAGGAATGCAATAAACAAGTGAATAGCCAAAGAAAGGGAATAATTGCAGCTCTTTGTAGCATGCAAGTGAGTGCTACAGAGGAAATAAAGAGTTGCACTAGAGAATTACAGAGTGAGGAGAGAGTGCCCATTGGGATCTGTTGTTCAGGGAAAGTCTTTCTGTGGAAGTGACAAAAATGAGGAAAGGAGATAGCCGTGCATGGAGTTGGCAAAGACAAGCAAGTCATCCCAAGCAGAGAATATGGGGGATGGAAGGGCACAAGGCAGGAAAGGTGCGTTTGAAGACATTGGAATCCCCTGAGCTAATTACAGCTGTGAGAGCTTTCTGTGCACTGACTCTGTTCTTATCATTGTACAGGCAGAATCTCACTTCTCATACCAAGCCCATGAGATGTGCAACATTGCGGGTGAGGAAAGTAAAGTGCAGGAGAGTTAAGTTGCTGGCCTAAAGCTATACAATGCACATGGTGAACAGAGGACCTGGAATTCTGACCCAGGCTTCTAATGGTAAGAAGTGGGCCTTACATTCACCTCTCATACCACCCCCACTGGATGGCCTTCTGTAGAGATAGGCTGGGGCCAGGTGCCAGCAGACCTTGTAGGCCAGACTAAAGAGCTTAGCCTTTATCCCAAGTGTAACAGGAAGCCCAGGAAGATATGATCCAGTTAGCATTTTTACAAGATCCCCCTGCTGCTGTGTCCAGGATGGATTGGAAGGGCAAGAGTGGAAACAACAAATCAGGAGATTCTACAATAGGCCTGCAGAAGAGATGATGCTGATTACTATTTAACTGACAGGATGTCTGCTGAGATGGAGAGAAGTGGCTGACTCAAGGGAAATTTTGTAGGTAAAATTGATAGCTCTTTCTCATGATTAGATGTGCAAGGTGAGAGAAAGGGTCCAGGCAGAGATGTTTCATTGGGGCATGAGCAAACGTTCCTCAGGCTCAGACAATAGTGACAGTGTTGAGAAGGACATTATCTGCACATCCCAATGTGGTTTTCTTGTTAGGAGCATGAGGCAGCCAGCCTGCTACTGCCATGCACTGGATATGGCCTCCTGGAAAAAGAAGCACCCTTCTGTGGAGAATGTTGGGGACAGGGTCCATGGCTAGGCACCATCCTCAAGTGGGGGACTTCAACAGAAAGGCAGAGCAGAGAACCCCAGGCTGCTCTGTGAGTGACAGCATGCAGGGAATTGCTGAAGCAGCCATTCCTCGGGTGTTAACGCAGCCTCATTTGTACCTAAATAGGTAATTATAATATACTGACATCTACATCCATTTTTGACTATTGACAATAGCCCAGAGAGGTTGAAATTCAGAATGGAGAGGGTCATAGAGTCAGGAAAAGGGCTGGGCTACCAGCTGGCTGAAGTTTCTATTAAGGCACACACCATTAGACTATTTCCCCTCTCGTGTGCCATGCTGACTTCATCTGGAGGATAGGAGAGAGTGCAGTGTAAATGTCCCCATTTGTTTATCTTTTCCTGAGATGGACCAAAGAAATGAGAGGGAGTGGCCTGAGACCTACCAAGCATACATCTTGCAGACTGTCGTCCAGGAGTTACGGGTAGGCAGAGAGACGATTTTCATTTTCTGTGATACCTTCCTACAGTAAGTGGGTGGGAGGGGGAGGTGATTGATGAGCTAAATTAGATGGGAAGTGGCTCAAATCAGATTCTAGGTGATTGCTCCTGCCTCTCGACTCACTGCACTGACTCTTTATTCCACTCATTTAGCAAATGATCACAGTTGGTCTTATGACATTTCTCATATTGTTGCTTCATTTTTTACCTTTTTGCATTTTCTTCTCTTTCTCTAGCTAGATCAGTTACTCCTCAGGGGTTGAAATGATGTTACATTTATTTTTATATCCTTTTTATGCCTTATACAGAGTAAATGCCCAGTGATTCCCTGTTGTTTGATAGTTGCTGCTTGAGATGGGATGTTTTCTGAAGAATGATGCTGAATTTATCTTGCCTTAGAAAGGAGGAAAGTAGGAGTTAGAACCATAGTCAGTACATTTCAGTAGAAAATACATAGCCTTTGAGTAGATGAATTTAAGATAACTGTTCTGGTTGGCATTGCTGAGCCATAGAACTGGTTTAGATTTTTGTAATAGTGAAACTTCATTTCTCTAAACAGGATATGAGGCTGAATCATTTGAAATTGCCAATATTGGAGCTAGAAATAAGGCAGCATCATGAGGATCAATCTAATAAGATAGATAAGCTAATAATAATTCATTTGTCTGGTTTAGTCTGAAATTGAGATAAGCTAATGGGCAGCAGGCCCGAGTTCTGCTGTCACAGCTTGGAGGGAGGCAAGTGGGGTGCAGATACCAGGACAGAGGAAGTGAAGGCAGGGGCAGCAATTCCTGAATGTTCAATTATTCTTATCATGAGCTGGCAGATCTGTTGTTGGCACATCTTCCTGCTCTGATGATACTCCAAGACTCTTTAGGATCTCCTAAACAGAACTCATGGACGGGGGCCCCGGAGGGTCAAGGCATGAGTCATAGAAGTTATGGCACCCATCTAGTGCCAACCCCGCCTGACCTGGAGAGTTGCCAGAGGAGTCAGGTGTGGCACAATGTGGCAGCTATGGTCACTATTTCACAATTTTCTTCTATTGCCTCCTTTGTTTCTATTATACTCAATAAAATAGCTCCATTTCCTTCCCTCTTTTGATAAACCCTGAGATTGGAATGCTTTGTTCAGTCTGCTCATGTGGGAGAGTTAGGAAAGGCTGGAATTAGCTTTTTACCCTTTAACTCCTCTGGTTAACTTGGAGACATCTTCTAGATTCCCCTGCAGAAACTCAGATTCACCAGTTGGACAACATGGGAATGAGGGTTCAAGGGGGAGCCTGACTGCAGGTTGGAGAAGAGAGGCTGGGAGGGAGAGCAGCTTGAGAACAAGGAGAACCTGCCATTGGATGTAGAAGTCCTGTAGACTACTTCTAGGAACTGAATTAAGTGGTGCCAAAAAAATTATCAGCTGTATTTTTACCATTAAATGGAGCAAGAAATGTTTTTATAAACCTGTTCCGCTCTGCATTCTGTCACTACTAACAACATGATCAGAAAATGGCTTTCTGGAGTCTGAAAAGTATTGGAAATGAGGAGAGATGCTTTAACGTGTTTAGAATTTAACAGCACTCACAGTTGTGGACCTAAGAACAAGCCAAAATCATCATACTAAGAAAAATGAAAGTCTAGGTAAGCATTGTAGTGTCCCACCTCCTTTTTATTACCTGTGCATAGAACTTTTGTGCTTTAGACTCTTCATTCATTCCTTAAATGGACCTATTGGATTATGCATGTCATCTCATTTTTTCCTTATATCAGGTCTGAGAGTTAGAAAGATGGCATCCACTCGCAGAGGGAGTTAACACGGCTAGTTTACAGATGGAGAAAGTGAATTCAGGAGGGGTTTTAAAAACTCACCCACTATCATCACACAGATTGCAAATAAGTGGCAGAGTTGGGATACCAACTTGAGTTTTTCTGATTCAGAGCCTTTTTGACTGTGCTGTGCTGTGTTTCTCCCTCCTGCAAGCATCCTCAAAAAGGAGGAGCAGTCAGGTGAAACCTCTGTAAAGAAAAAGGCCAAGGCTAGGCCCAAAGAGTATGGTAGGGCTTGGGTTTCCCTAAGAGCAGACGCGCAGAATTTGAAGCCTCACTCCATAACTGACATTTTAACAAGATCCCCAGGTGATGCAGAATCTGAAGCCCCACTCAGAATCCAAAGCCTCACTCCAGAATCAGAACTGACCTTTAAAAGGGATCACAAAGTGATTTGTAGCTGTGCTAACATTGGAAAAGCAATGTCCTATCCACCCCAAATCTACTTTTCTCTGCTTTTTCCATCTTGGATTCTTTAAGGACCTAGCTCAAGCAAGATACATGGCTAATTATTGCCAGGTGTTAACTGACAAGACAGCTACAAACAACAGGGCTCATATTTTACTCTCTCTCTTTCTATAATCCCTGTTCTCTTTCTAGTCTTTTCACTTGCCTATAAGGCAACAAAGGAAGGAAAGCATGAGATGGCATGAAATTAAGGAACAGAAATTTCTGGCAAGGTTTTCAGTGCCAGCATCGTGCCTTCTTCCAAAATTGTGCTGAGAAACATGGCCAGCAATGACTCCCTGAACAGAGGCTGCCAGCATCCTGACTGTTCAGCACACCCTCTTAGGATTATTATAGCACCTACAATTATTTTGGAAGCCGAGCACATTTGCTTATTCACTCAATCCAGACAGCAGCTCTCTAGGCTTTATTTCTCTTTCACACATACACCTATGTACTCAAGAGTCTTAAAGGTGGCTAAGCTTAAGTGTGATACATTTCAACCTTTAAGGAAAAATTTGGGGAAACCATCATTGACTGAACCCCAGAGTTCAGAGAGGCCCCTTTGGGTGGAATGCAGAACCAGCCACACTATAACACTGTCTGCTTTATACCATCCAGGCCCACGCTTCACTCACAATTGTGCCACTTGCTTCTGCTTCTAGCAACAGTAGAAATGAGCTTACACAATTTTCTCTGTCTCTCTTTTTTTCCATGTGTGTGATTATGAATGATCTGTGAAGCAGAAAGGGGACAAAAAAATTTCATAAGCTGTGTCTACCCTTTGGTCTCAACAGTAATTTAGCAAATGTGACATGGGAGTCCACAGGAAAGCCACACACCCATCATCACATTGTCATGTCATATTGATGATGAGCAACATGTCTGCTTTCTTCCCTGCAGGGCTTACTTGCAAACACACCAATGTGTAAATTCTTAGGCAGGAATTAATAAGGGAGATCCCTTTAAAAAAGATTTGGGTCGCTTTTTAGAAATGGAGAAAAAGAGGTATTCAGAGCACTGGAATTTTCAGCTAATAGTGGATGTGGCAAGGACATATTCCCCTGTTGCCATAGCCTCTGGGGTAAAAGAAAATATTAGGGAGGGGAGAAATGAGATCTGAGCTTTAAGAAAATCTGGGGAGCCCAGATGATGTAACTACCTCTTTTTTGTTTTAGAATATCAGCCTACGGCATTGTGTTTTGATGTCTTTTATAGAGATGTCCAGTTTAAAAAGTATATGCTGTCTTTGGATCTGGATTTGAGGTGGTGAGCCTATATTGTGTTGTTTCAAAATATATTCTGAGAGACATCTTTCTGAATGAAGCATCTCACTCCAAATGCTTTATGAAAATATTTGGCAAAGTTAATGAATGTTCTAAGAATTTCCATTGTGTAGATAGAGTTGATTTGACTTCTTTTCAGAAAAGTGATTAATATGAAATTAGCATTAGTAATGATTTTAATATGTCTAATTCTATCATCTGAAAGCATATAACATATTCTAGTTTGGCCAAACTATATGCTTTATATCAAATTGTAAGCTATTAGGCAGTTGTGTAAACAATTTAGGAATTTGTGATCAGCATTTGATTTTAGTGAAAATGAAATAGAATAGAAAACAGCAGACTTCATTTTATATATGATAAGGGTTTATGTTTTTATGTATATGTGATATACATGGTCATATCACAGATAGATATAAAGATACTATTCACTGTGAGTCATATTTTAAAGAACTTTGAAAACCATTACCTTGATGAATTTTGGCATGGTCAAAATATGGCATCCGCCAAGATTGGCACACTGAAAATTTTACTTTAAATAGCTGACAAACTTGTCATTTTTCTTTTGACTTCTCATTTATTTTGGGGTTTTGAAATGGCTATTCTTTTCTTGAAATCTTTCTCTCTTCAGTCTATTCCTCCTGGAGACAGTGATTCGTTATGAATGAGGGAAACAAAGCCATATTTCAAAGTTCAGCATACATTGGCAGGGAGTATTTTTTGGGTAAGGAATATTTCATATATATTTTTAAATTAATAATTCTTACATATTCCTCCTTTATGGCTTTTTGGCTACCATGACTCACCTTAATTTCACCTTAACACCTTAATACTGTTTGACATAGATGTCTCTCTAGAGAGGAAGAAAATCATTCAGAAATTAGGTGCATAAAGGTTATTAAACTAATATTTAAAATTTTGACCCTGCAAATTTTACTTTACTCCTAATTAAATGCCATGAGTGAAAATGTCTGATCCTCAGTATGTGCACGTGTTTGAATCTGTGTCCACTTGAAGGACAATAAAGATGCTGAAGAATTCTCATTTAATTTGCAGCTTTTCTCCTAGGACTATTACTTACCATTAGCAACCATAGTATTAAGCCAAAGCTGAAGACAGAATTTTAAAAACATGCAGCACATAAAGATTTCCTTCTTTCTTGGAACCTTTTATAACTTGCTCCATCTTCAAATAACTAAGCTCTTTGCATAACAAGTTAAGATGTCAATAATAATCTAACTTTGGAACTTCAAGAACAGAGCTATGTTATTTGATATTATTGATATACTTTAGGTCTCATGTCTTGAGCATCATGTACATGAAGCTGGGAAATTAAAATATCACTGGTATACTGGAATAAATTTTATCACATACATGTATATAAAAAGTATCCCTAATGCTACTGCATCATTTCAATTAACAGCTGGAGTTTTATTCTGAAACCTAAGGGTGAATCACTCTTGTAGATGGACTTGGTTGCTGCTACAGTTATGTTAGTAAGAACTCTTCATTGCAGGTCTGAAATCCAGTCTTACTAAAATGGCTGTAAGCAATAAAGGATGTTTTTTGATTTATGTAACTGAAAAGTTTTAGGTAGTATTGGCTTCACTCTCAGGCAGGCCTTTTTATGTGGTGATCACCACACTGAACCTTTCATTCTGCTAGTTTACCAACCAGCAGAGTTCCTTTCTCTAGTAGTTCTCATAATATCCAGGTGCCGAGTCTCATGGGAGCAATTTGGTGCCCACGTTCAGGGCTGAAGAAGTAAATCTGGCCAATGGGGTGGAACAGTGATTGGCTGGGCTTGAGTCACATCCGTTTATTTGTGACCCCACATCTCCTCTTCCTACCTTTGGAATAGGAGAAGGGTCTGCAAAGGAGACAATTAATGGCTCATACAAAGTTAAGGTTTTATATAGATTCTCAGTAATCAAAAACAGAAGATGCTGTTACAGAGGTTTTATTTTGACTACTTAAAAACTTAGATATTATTAATTTAGTAAAAAGCAGTGACATTATCTCTGTCTTCTCATCTGAGTTATTCATTTAACAAATGTATATTGATCCAGGCATAGACATTCCCGTTAACTTCTCTGAGTACATGAGTTGTGTGCATGATTTTAAACAAGTGTCTGTAATATTTTTTTAAATGATTTTCATCACCCTGGGTAATAAACAGGTGATTTGACTTAGCAGAGTACAGGTGCTATTTTTAATAATTAGTGCTCTCTGGAGGGCTTCCAAATAATAATAGCATCTTTAAAAGCTTTGGATTCTCCAAGGAGCAATAAAATTTTGCTGAGTATTGTCTGTGATAAATAACATATCTCCCTTTGCTCCTCTTCCATATTCCTACTTCAGAGACCTCTAGATTTCCTGACATTATCTGAGGATTGATTGCCTGGTGAAGGTCAATACTTCTTTGCCCTCCATTGCTATGTGTTTTCTTGCAATTATATTGAAATGATGAGAATATGACTATCTTTTGAAAATATTAGAAATGAGGGAAAATAAAAGCATGAATACATCAAGAAGGAATATAACTAACAATATTATTTTCTAAAATGGAAATAGCATAATTTTTCCCAGCCAGTGGGGTTCAGGCTACCCAAGAGAGCCAGGACTAGAAGAATCAGGATCCTAGAGGAAGGGAGCCACAGAGAGGTGAGCTCCACATCCTGCATGGACTTGTCCCTTGCGGCCTTGTTGTACACACCTAGGGAGAGACAATGAAATATTAAGCTGAAAACACTTGATAAGAGAATAAAAAACAAAGCAGAGATTTTGACAGTCTCGTAGTGTCTCACAGGGTTCAGGACTTTCAAGAAGACAGGACCCTGGTAAACATCCAAGATTTTTAATTAAGGTCCCTGAAGAACTGCATGCTAGGATAAGGGCAAACTGGAAATAGACCAAGCTCAACTGGATCAAGATGATCTTCCTGTATTCTTCCAGGAGAAAATCAAATCATCTCAGGAGAATGATAACATAATTCAAAACTTGTACAATTTCCATAAACAATGTCATTCACTAAAAAGTAGTGGGCATGCCAGGAAGTAGGAACAAATGACCAAAAATCAAGATAGAAGAATTGTCAAAAGTAATAGATCCAAAAGTGATTGAGATATTGGAGTTGTAAGGCACAGACTTTCAAAGAACTGATTAATACTTTTAAGAGGAGACAAAGAATTTCACCAGAGATCTAAAATCTAATATGTAAAAGGAATAAAATGTACAATTTGAAACTTAAGATTACAGTCACTGGAATTAAGAACTTGGTAGATAGGTTTAACATCAGATTTGACACATCAGAAGAGGATTAGTGATCCAAAAGATAGTCCCTTACAAAATATCCAGATTAAAATACAGAGTGGACAAGAAGATGTAAAAATAAAGAATGTTTCATATGAGACATATGGGATAGTGTAAAGTTCTGGGCCAGATAATTGTAGGCCTCAAAAGAGATGAGAGAGAAAATAGACAGAAATAATATTTGCAGAGTAGTGGTAAAGACTAACATCAACCCATAGATTCAAGAAATGGTATAAGCAAAGAAAATCAAATAAACTGTGGGGGCATATTACAGGTAAAACTGCTTAAAAACTGAAGACAAATAAAAGAACCGTTAAAACATCCAAGGAGGGGGGGAAGATACCTTTTCAAAGGCATACCCATTAGACTTACAGCTAAGTTGTTAAACAACGAAATGTTATATTTAAAGTGCCAAAAGAAAATGTCAGTTCAGAATTTCAGGGAACATACTTATCAAAAAAAGAGAACATACTTATCAAAAAAGAGAAATTTTTAGAAAAATTAGAACTAAGAGAATTAATTGTCAGCATGTCATCATCAAAACTATTAAAAGGAGCTCTTTAGCCAGGGGAAATGGTCACAGGTATAAAGACACAGAGTCATGAAAATGTAGGAAGGCATGAAGAGCCCCCCCCCCAGGATAAATATATAAAACAATCAAAATACTATTTATGTAGTAGAGTTTAACTCTCTATAATCAAAAGTAGAGCAATTTAGGTATTTGTTAGGATAGTAACTGCAATAAATTTAAATATATCAAATATTTCAAATCCATGATTTCATGATGTTAATAATAATAACCAATTGACTATACTATGAGAGAATGTTAATGAATCAATTTGTTATTTTGAAAAAATTGTATTAACAAGCACTTATCACACATCTTATGTGACTATGAAAACAAAGATAGGGGAATTTTCTCTCAATAATTGTATCGCAGCTAATGAATAAAATTATAATCTTGATTTTTAATCCTAATGAATTAATGGATCCAGGCATTGAACATGAATGTCTGTGCATACTACAAAAACACAATGAAATGTGGTAAGCTTCCTGAGGAAGGAATGCATATCACCAGCCATGAGATAGTCTTATCCAAAATGAAACAAAACAAACAAGATCCTGAACCTGGTTAAGCCTCTAGATCTAACTACTAACACACAGAAATCACATTAAGGGAGCATCTTTTAAAATAATACAATGTAAAAAATCAGATAGTGGAAACTTTAGATCCAATAAGCCACTTTCTTCAGTGAATAAATAACAAGAAAAAAAAGATTGTGGTATATGTATACCATGGAATATTGTTCAGCCATACAAAAGATGTATCTTTTGGCTTGGCGCCTGTGGCTCAACGGGCTAAGGCGCCAGCCACATACACCTGAGCTGGCAGGTTCGAATCCAGCCCAGGCCCGCCAAACAACAATGGTGTGGCTGCAACCAAAAAAAAAAAAAAATGGCCGGGCACTGTGGCAGGCACCTGTAGTCCCAGCTACTTGGGAGGCAGAGGCAGGAGACTTGCTTAAGCCCAGGAATTGGAGGTTGCTATGAGCTGTGATGCCACAGCACTCTATCCAGAGTGACAGCTTGAGGCTCTGTCTCAAAAAATAAATAAATAAATAAATAAAATAAAAAAAAGAAACCAACCAACCAACAAACAAACAAAAAAAAGATGCATCTTTTGTATTTACCTAGATAGATCTGGAGAACATTCTCCTAAGTAAAGCATATCAGAAATGGAAAGTCAAGCATCTGATGTACTCAGTACTAATCTGAAAATAGTGGATCAACTACTATAGGCCCGTACAAGAAAAAAACACAAATTCAAGAAGGGGGTTGGGGGCTTGGTAAGTTCCCAATGTGAGGGTATTTAGTACACTTCCTGGATGAAGGGCTCAACTACAACTCTGACTTTGAACTTTACCTTGCAAACAGAAATAATATAACCTAATGTATGTACCCTCATATTAACCTGAAATAAAAATGATTTGAGAGGAAAAATGGATTAAATGAACCCTAAAAGATACATTAACCAATCACAGTGTGCATAATTTATTTGGATCTTGATTTTAAAATGCCTGTAAAAATAGTTATGACATTTAGACATTTCAGCTATTTACAGAGTATCTGATGGTCTTCTGATTTTTTTTTTATATTTCATGATGACACTATAGTTATGTTATAAAAAACATACTCATCTTTTAGAAGTACATACTGAAATAGTCATGGGAAATATGATGTTTGAAATTTGTTCTAAAATAATATGATTAAAGGAAAAATGGATGGGATTTGAGACAGAACAAGATTGTCCATGAGCTAATGATTGGTAAGGCAGGGTGATGAAGATAGAGGTCTCATGACATTAGTAAGTCTATTTTTATGTATGTTGGAAATTTTCCATAACAAAAAGCTGTAAAAATGAAAAATATGTAGAATTATAAAAGGCAACAAGTATAACATACAGAGGGGGAGCAGGGTAAATAAAGTTAAAATGATGTCAAATCCTTTTCCAGAGAGGTTAAAGGCATCAACTACAGTAGATTCTAATAAGTCAAAAGATCATATTTTAGTTTCTAGGGTCACCACTTAAAGAATGTATAACTACCAACATGATAAGGGGGAAGTGGGATAATAAAAAAATATTTAATTAAGTGATGACAAAAGGAGAGTTAAGGAATAAAGGACTGTGAAGCAAAGAACATATTTTGATGGCGACTTGAACACAAATATAACAGTGAGTAGATTAAAGTGAAAGAACTAACTACAATTTAAAAACAGAGATTATCAGACTGGATTATTAAGAAAACTATAAGATAACTATGTAAGGTATAATCTCAATATATAGCCATATAAAAATTAGAAATAAAAGTATGTAAAAAAATAAAAATATTAAAATGCTATCAAAAAAGCATATATAGCTATATGTATGCATACAAATTGTATGGTATAAAATAGCAAAAAGTAAATAATAACACTAAAAAAGAAGAAATATGTAAATTTTCAGTCTTGATTGGGATTTTAACCATACCTCTTTTAGCAATTAATGGAACATGTAGACAAAAGTTGATAAACATATAGAAGATTCAAGTACCACATTTAATAAACTTAATCTAATTTAATATCTAGAATAATCTACCTACCAACTAAAGAATATACATCTTTTTCACATTTAGCAAAAATACCATGTGCCTAGACATAAGCACTTCTTAACAAATTTCAAAGACTTGAAACCATAGAGTTCATTTTCTGATCATAGTTGTACCAAGGAGGAAATCAGTAACAAAATATTATCTGATAATGAAAATGCCACATATCAAACCTTGATATGTTTGAGGCAGTTAAAGCAATGTTTATAGGGAAATTTATGTTCTTAAATTCTTATAAAAGAAGAAAGGCTGAAAATCAGTAATCTAAATATCAGTATAAACATCCAAAGAAAGAAATAGGAGAATAAATTCAAATTAAGTAGAAGAATATAAACATAAATGTAGAAATTATCAAAATAGAAAGCAAACAAAATTAAAAAATAGAGCCAGAACTTCTTTGAAAAGAAAATTGACAAACCTCTGGTAAGAATCATAAAGAAAAAATAGAAGGCACAAATTACTACTATCAGAAATTTAAAAAATTGATAGCACTGGCTCGGCACTCATAGTACAGTGGTTATGGTGCTGGCCACATGCACTGAGGCTGGCGGATTCAAACCAAGCCTGGGCCTGCAAAAGAACAATGACAACTGCAACAAGGACAAAAAATAGCCAGGCATTGTGGTAGGTGCCTGTAATCCCAGCTACTTGGAAGGCTGAGGCAAGAGAATCACCTAAACCCGAGTTTGAGGTGAACTGTGACACCATAGCACTTTACCAAGGGCGACATAGTTAGACATTGTCTCAAAAAAAATTGATAGCACTAAATCAGTTAAGATAGTACTCCAATAATAAAAAGATATTACCAAGTCTTTATTCCAATGAGTTCAAAAATTTAAATGAAATGGCTAAATTCCTTGAAAGCACAACTAAAATTAATATACTATATTTTAAGAAATTCAAATTAGTCCATATCTATTAAAATACTAAGAAATTACCTTCCATGGGCTGATGAGAAGAATGTGTATTCAATTTCTTTTTCTTTCTTTCTTTTTTTTTTTTAGCTTTTTCTTAAATACATGTATTTTATTATTCTTCATTACATTATTCCCTCCCCCACCCCCCAGTGGTAAAAAAGAATTTATTTACAGAAAAGAATACAGAAAACACTAAAGCTCCTGGTAGAGGGAGAGAATGCAAGTGGGGAGAGAGAAGCTCTCTCCGTTTCACTCCCGGTCTTTCTCCATCTCCTCCTTTAGGCCTTTAGTCTCAGGGTATATATAGGTGTATGGGTTCCTTGGCCAGGAAACGAATGAATACAGTCCCTTCCCCCGGGGGCAAGGTGAATGAGTGTATCAATGAATGGAGACAGTCCATTCATGGAATTGAGGCCTAGGAAATTCACAAGAAATTGACCTAGGCATAGGAAATGGGGGTTCCACATTTAGTCCTAAGTGTAAAGTGAAGGAGATACCAAGCCACAGGTGTCTCCTCGGCAGTTGTCCAGCCTTTTTGGCTATTGGAGCCTCTGGTGGGGGTTAGAGATCCCCCTCCTTGCCTGTCATCCATCCCGCTGGCTCTTCAGCTGGCTGCCACAGCACCAACACCGCCAAGGAGAAGGCAGCAGGTCCGCCAGCTCCGCTGAGCTGGCTAGGGCGCCAAATGTCCTGCATCACTTCTCCCTCTCTGAGTAGAAACTCTAACTGCTATTAGGGAAAAGGGACAAAGACTCAATCTATCTGCTTCCTGCTGAATCAGGCAATGATAGAAGGGGGCAGTTAGGGTTTCTCCAGAGGGAGAGTGATATAGGGGTTCATGGACTGGAACCATCTTTATTGCCTGTGGCTTGATGACATTTCTGGAAAACATAAATCTGATTAGTGTAATCAGTAATAGGCAAAGGTAGAACAGCTTCAGGTCAGAAGCACTTATTCAGTGATGCTAAAAGAAAAGCATATTAGGATTTTTCTAGCTGTTTCCTAAATAATAACTTCAAACTTTCTTTTGGCTCACAAGTGTAGGTGGTCTGTGGTTGGCTGTCTTCATTGCCTGCCTCCGTAGAAGATGGAGGGTTCCAGGACTTTACTCATGAATG
>CAUYRH010057231.1:0-14016 GCA_963574655.1 Perodicticus potto
GTCTTAACACAATAACTAAGAAAATGCCGTGAAGGCTATGTTAACCAGTTTGATGAAAACATTTCAAATTGTATATAAAACCAGCACATTGTACCCCATGATTGCATTAATGTACACAGCTATGATTTAATAAAAACAAAATAAACAATCTCATAGGTTTGTCTTCTAAGTAAATTTTTCAGAAGGAAAGATAAAGCATTTGTGTTAGTAAAGATGTGTAACTGATGCTTTTTATTAATACAGATATGATGCCTCTTCTCCATAATTATGTAACAGTTGATACAGACACACTTCTCTCTGATACCAAATATCTTGAAATGATATACAGTATGTGCAAAAAGGTAGGTTATTTTCATATAATATCAGATTTCATGAAGCTACCACTGTAAAATTTATGAAATTGTAGGCTGGGTGCAATGACTCACACCTCTAATTTAGCACTTTGGGAGCCCCAGGAAGGAAGATTGGTTAAGGCCAGGAATTCGAGACCAGCCTAGGTAACATAGCAAGGCCTTGTCTCTGGCTCCCCACAAAAAAAAAAAATTAGCTTGATGTGGTGGTACACGTAGGCTGATATGGGAAGATCCCTTGAGTCTGGGTTATAGCAAGACCTTGTCTCAAATCAAACTGAAAGGTCAGGCTCGATGGCTCATACCCAGACCTATCACTCTGGGAGGCCAACGCGGTTGGATTGCCCTGAGCTCACAGGTTTGAGACCAGCCTGAGCAGAGCCAGAATGAGGCCTTATTTCTAAAAATAGCCGAACTTCATGGTGGGTGCCTTTAGTCCCAGCTACTTGGGAGGCTGTGGCAAGAGAATCGCTTGAGCCCAAGAGTTTGGTGTTGCTGTAAGTTGTGATGCCACAGCACTCTACCGAGGGTGAAAAAGTGAGATTCTGTCTCAAAAAGAAAAAGAACTAAAAAACTTGTAACTAGAGATAGGGGATAAATTTATTTCCCCCTACAGATGGGTTTGATTTGGGATCCATCAGTATCAAAGCTGATGTAATGAGTAGCATTTGAATTTCCACCAAAACTCGTTGCAGGCCATTAAAAAATTATCTTGTTGGGCGGTGCCTGTGGCTCAAGGGACTAGGGCCCAGCCCTATATACTGGAGGTTGTAGGTTCAAATTCAGCCTCGGCCAAAAAAAAAAAAAAAAATTATCTTGTTGGATGGCATACATAGCACAGTGGGTAGGACGCCAGCTACATTACACTGAGGCTGGCGTGTTCGAACCCGGCCTGGGCCTGCTAAAGAACAATGACAACTACAACAAATCCCGTAAGCCCAAGAGTTTAAAGTTGCTGTGAGCTGTAATGCAACGGCACTCTACCGAGGGTAACATAATAAGACTCTATCTCAAAAAAAAAATTGTCTTGTGAAGGTTCTAGATATGCTTGTCCTTGATTGATATCTTTCGCTTCTGAACACGTAGTCACTGTAATCATTTGGTTACGCTATTAATCATTTGCTGCCAATTACATTGTTTATATTAATACTCTAGGAATAGATAAGTATCTATACTATCTACTCTTCTTTCACAGAACCCTAGGTCTTACTAGCATATCAAGTTCTGTGTTCTTCATTTCTTATATGAGAATTTAGTAGCTGTCAACATGCTATAATCCAGAATGGCACTATAGGATAAATGCTTTGATCACATCTGGGCTTCGTCCTTTGCACAATGAACATTGCCGTAATTCATATTAACTAGAATACCTTAAGTAATACTCAGAGATTGTACACAGGAAAAGGAGAATTATTTCTCTGGTTTAAAGATAAGTGATTCAAAGATTTCATAAAGCCTCACTGCATCTTATATTGTGTTGATCAGGTTCTTACCGGAGTTGCAGGAGAAGATGCAGAGTGTCATGCAGCGAAATTGCTAGAGGTCATTATTCTACAGTGCAAAGGGCGTGGCATCGACCAGGTCAGTCAGGCTAGTGATGACTCATATTTGAGGCTTCAGAGTCTTTGCCTTCCACATTGTTTTCTTCCTTTTGGGGGCATTTATTGTATATCCTATATATTTTTGTTTATTCTAACACCTATACTTTATTTAATTGGTATATAGTAATGGTCATATGTTTAACATATATAGAAGTATGATTGATAAGTTTTATGGATACTTTGTTATTAGGCAAGGTAAACTTCAGCTTAAGATTCTTAGTAGATTTAGTAAGTTTCCATGGTCAATTTTAATAGGAACATTGTAAAGCCATAATTGATATGATATGGCTGTAAATAGCTCCATGAAGACTTGGTTTTCACTAAAATTAGATTTCCCAGTGAATAATAAATATTGGTCATCTAACAGGATGAAAGAGTTAGTTGAGGTGACAAATTAATATGGGTAGGATAGTCAGGATGCTCTTAATCACAGTCTCGGTATATCTCGCTGTCTTTCTTTACAGTGCATTCCCTTATTTGTTGAAGCAGCTTTAGAAAGACTAACAAGAGAGGTTAAGACAAGTGAACTTCGAACGATGTGTCTACAAGTTGCAATTGCAGCTTTGTATTATAATCCACACCTGCTACTCAATACCTTAGAAAATCTTCGCTTCCCCAATAATGTTGAACCAGTTACAAATCATTTTATTACACAGTGGCTTAATGATGTTGACTGTTTCTTGGGGTAAGTAACATAAATTACAATTTTATTTATTGTTTCCTTTGTGAGAAACTGCTTATTTAAGAAAAAGAGAAATCTTTTTTTTCCTCCCCATTTAGGCTTCATGACAGAAAGATGTGTGTTCTTGGATTGTGTGCTCTTATTGATATGGAACAGATACCACAAGTTTTAAATCAGGTTTCTGGACAGATTTTGCCAGCTTTTATCCTTTTATTTAATGGATTAAAAAGAGCATATGCCTGCCATGCAGAACATGAGAATGACAGTGATGATGATGATGAAGCTGAGGATGATGATGAAACCGGTAAGTGATTTTGATGAAAGAAGACAAAACGTCTCTACATAGAAATCTCACTGTACTTAACTTGTCCTCTGGTCCTTTTCCCAAAGAAATCTGGGGTCATAGCCAAATGTTTTCATGTTTGCTTATTAATAGAAAGACTTCTTTTTTTTTTTGAGACGGAGCTTCAAGCTGTCACCCTCGGTAGAGTGTCATGGCATCATAGCTCACAGCAACCTCTAACTCTTGGGCTCAAGTAATTATCTTGCCTCAGCCTGCTGAGTAGCTGGGACAACAGGTGCCCACCACTACTCCCTGCTGTGTTTAGAGATGGGGATCTCACTGTTGCTCAGGCTGGTCTCAAACCCGTGAGCTCAGGCAGTCCACCTACCTTGGCCTCCCAGAGTGCCTAGGATTACAGTCATGTACCACCTTGCCTGGCCCAAGATTTATGTTTTTAATGTTGGCTTAATGTGTCCTGTCATCTATCTTATTATCTGTTAGTACCAAAAACTATGCTTGTACTGTAAAATAAAGTTAATTAAATTTTCTTTTTTTGGTTCTTTCTTTCTTTCTTTTTTTTTTTTGTTTTTTGTAGACATAGTCTCACTTTATCCCCCTCAGTAGAGGGCTGTGGCATCGCACAGCTCACAGCAACCTCCAACTCCTGGGCTTAGGTGATTGTCTTGCCTCAGCCTCCCGAGTAGCTGGGACTGTAGGCGCCCACCACACTACCCGGCTAGTTTTCTGTTTTGCAGTTCAGCCGAGGCTGGGTTTGAACCTGCCACTTTCGGTATATGGGGCCCGTGCGCATTCCCCCCCACCCCCCGTTTTTGTTTTTTGTTTGTTTGTTTTTTGAGATAGTTTCACTTTTTCTCCCTCGGTAGAGTGTGGCGTCACAGCTCACAGCAACCTCCAACTCGGGCTTAAGTGATTCTCTTGCCTTAGCCTCCGAGTACCTGGGACTACAGGCACCAGCCACAACGCCCGGCTTTTTTTGTTGTTGTTGAAATTGTCGTTGTTTTAGCTGGCTGGGGCCAGGTTCTAACCTGCCATTCTACCCACTGAGCCACAGGCGCCGCCAAGTTAATTAGATTTTGATGAATACATTTTACCTGTAAGACACTATAGAATACATGAATATAAAAATTTTTTAAATGGTTTCAAAATAAGATAGCTGTTTACATTTTTTATTTTTATCATATACTAAAATGACCTCACAGAAGGTTTTGTCGAGTATTACTTTACTATCAGTAAATACTATATTTGGTTTGGTGTGTACCATAAGGCACAGAACATAACCAAGGGCTGAATTTCATAATAGCAATTCTTTTCTAACCCTCTGATACTAAGATTATATTAAGTTGTGCGTGGTGGCTCATGCCTTTACAGTGCTAATCCTACCACTCTGGGAGGCTGAGGCAGGTGGATTGCCTGAGCTCATAGTTTCCAGACCAGCCTGAGCAAGAGCAAGATCCTGTCTCTGAAAATAGCCGAGCATTGTAGCGGGCGCCTATAGTCCCAGGTACTCAGGAAACTGAGACAGGAGAATCACTTGAGCCCAAGAGTTTGAGGTTGCTGTGAGCTGTGACGTCATGGCACTGTACTGAGGGCAGCAAGTGAAACTCTGTCTCCAAAAAAGAAAAAAATTATATTAAATCATGGTTGGATTTCTTAGACTTTTGTGAGATTTTTTTTATTTCTGTTTATTGCTGAACATTTATGTATGTATGTATTTTTATTAAATCATAGCTATGTACATTAATGCAATCATGGGGTACAATGTGCTGGTTTCATATACAATCTGAAATATTTTCATTAAACTGGTTAACATAGCCTTCATGGTATTTTCTTAGTTATTGTGTTAAGACCTTTATATTCTGCAATTAGTAAGTTTCACCTGTACCCTTCTAATAGCACCATAGGTGTGATCCTACCAATTACCCTCCTTCTACCCATTCTCCCCTCTCCTCTCCCCTCCCCACCCTTGCCCCATTCCCCTTTCCCCAAAATCATGTGCTAAAAATGGGTTATAGCGTTGATATGAAAGCTATAGATTAGTTTCATAGTATGGCTGAGTACATTGGATACTTTTTCTTCCATTCTTGAGATACTTTGCTAAGAAGAATATGTTCCAGCTCCATCCATGTAAATATGAAAGAGGTAAAGTCTCCATCTTTCTTTAAGGCTGCCACGAATGGATTAATAAATTGTGGTATATGTATACCATGGAATATTGACGTTTATTTTTAATGTACATTTCTTGAAATGATTCCATTCTGTATGCATGTGTGCATGTCAAAGTGTTCTAAAGATATTATAGTAACACTGGAGAGAGCAAATGAAAGAGGTCTTTATGAGTTTCCCATTCTTTTTTATTACATGATTTTGCCTGAAATACTGCTTAAATACATAATGAGACCCTAATGTATGTATCTGCATTCAGGCAGTAGCTATTTAGTCTGTTTTTAACCAGAGGTCTTACTGACCTTGGTGGCACCAGAAAGATTGCTTTCACATGGGTGAATGATCTCAGTATATTTCTCCTGTGTATTAGGAGATGGGTTTGTCTTCTCACCTACATGGTGCCATTCCTCTTTAACATCTTGTATATTTATGTCAACAAAATTAATTATGACCGCCATGGAAGGAAAGTGAAACATAGAGCAACTTCTATGCATGCCTAAGCTTCTAGGTACTTTCCTTGCAGTCAGAAGCTCAGGGGAGATGTTACCATTTGAGAATTCATACAGCTTTTCTCTGACTCAGTCATTTTTTACTGCACTATTGGGTCTTCAAGTGCTGCTTCTGGAGCTATGCAATTATTGTTTATCTGTATGAGTTGGACTGTTCTTGTGCAATAGGAATTGAGAGGGATTCTTATCTGACCTGGTAAATGTCATTTAGGTAGACTCTTTTGTTCTAACTTGGAAGCAGCTGTTTTAAGAAGTGGAAACAAAGTTGTGGGAACTAGTGGAATTAGAAATTATCACCCAAAACTCATTTGTTTGGTTTCACTTCCCTTTAATGTATTCCTCATTTGTTACAGTTCACACTCTTAAGCCCAGCATTGACCTCCCTGAGTGTACAATCTGACAGTGGCCACTGGTGAGGACAACTGTCCTGAAGAAGAAGTATTCATGATACAGACCATGCATCCTCAGTGGGGACAATATTATTCCCAAAGGAGCAAAACTTGGTTTGGGGGGTGGGAACAGGGAAATCATTTACAGTTTGACAATTAAATTTGTGAACTCATCTTAGAAAAAGTGCTCCATACCTTATTATTGAATATCCCTATAGTCACCTTCAAAGTACTCCTCTTGGGAAGCTAGTCACTAACACCAGGGCCTACTCCACCCTTCAAAGCAATTTTGGAACTCGTTTTCTGGAATGACCATCAGAGCTGTCATTGTACAGATCAGAAAAATACACAGTAATGAACGCCACTCAGCAAGACACTGCTACACGTCAACACGAGCACACTACTGGACCAAGGCTATGAAACCTCCGCAGGTTGTTTGTACAGTTCTGCCAATGGAAGCTCATGGTGCCAAGTTTGTGTACTTAATTGGCAGACCTCGTATAATGATAGTTTTGATGGTCATTCCAGGGAAATTGCTTTGAAGTGTGGACTGGGTGCTGGCTTTGGTACATAGCTTCCCAAGGGGACTACTTTGAAAGTGACGTAATGATATTCAGCAATGGGGTATGGAGCACTTTTTCTAGGATGAGTTTGTGAACTTAATTGTCAGGCTGCATATACCACACGCTTGCTGAGAAAACTTACCATATTATTCAGTTGTGATGCCGAGCCCCTGGCAACTCACACAATGTGCTTCCTATTCCCCTGTATATGCCACTTATATTACATAAATAACTGAGCGCAGGTGTCTTTGACAAAAAGATTTCTTTTCTTTTGGGTAGATGTGCAGTGGTAGGTTTGTGGGGTCGAATGGTAAGTCTACTTACAGTTCTTCAAGGAATCTCATCCTATTCTCCAGAGAGATTGTATTAATTTGCAATCCCACCAACAGTGTATAAATATTCCTTTCTCTCTGCATCCTTGCTACCATTGGCTGTTTATGGACTTTTTATAAAAGCCATACTCATAGGGGTAAGGTGATATATCTCAGGTTAATTTTCATTTCCCTACTAACTAATAATGTTGAACCTTTTTTTGTATTTTTGTGGGCCAATTGTCTATGTTCCTTTGAAAATCTTCTGTTCGTGTCTTTTGCCCACTGTTTTGATGTTTCTTGTTTAGGAGCTTTATCTGCCATTTTATATTTTCTGATTTACAAAATCATCAGTAAATTTGTCATTGTAGTTAAAGATTCCAAATTAACAAATTTTATGTGTTTTTATGCCTGGACCTATCAGACAAAATAAAAAGTAGAAATTTCCCTTAACAAATTATGGGAATGAACTAAAGGAGTAACTAGAAATAATGAAAAGAATTGTCATGTGAATATCCAAGCTGCAAGGGGAAGTGGGAGAGACCCTGTTTGGCTACAAAGAAAGAGTCATTTCCCCTCTTCCCCACTATTCCTGACCCATCCCCCTTGAAGATTTAAAAAGATGAAATACTTTCCCAGCCACTCTTTCAGTCAGTGGTGGTCAGGTGCCAGCTGGTGATAGGATGGTAGTTCTGGGAAAGGGTTATTGCATTTGTCTCTCTTCCTTTTCATTCTGCTTTTGAATGCAAATGCCAGGATCTGGGAGCCACTTTGCAGTCAGGAATCAGCAAACCCAAGGATGAAACTCGGCATGCTGTAGGTGGCAGAGTGGAAAGGAAGGAAGAGATGAAGTCTGGGAAGACGTTACTGGATAGCTGAACCAGTGCCAGTATCTGCCCGGCTGTTGAGTTTGCTATTACTTGAAGCCAAATGCATTCCTAACTGATACAGGAGATAATGTCAACAGATGAGGAAGGAGAGATGCCAGCAGTTTTCTGCCCTGCCTTCCAAATCTAAGTGAGATAAATCCTCCAGGTGATTTCTGGAACATCGGGCCTCTGGAACCTCAGCTCATTAATATTCCTTGACAAGGAGCTTATCCCACCTTGTTTGTAATCATTCTGCCTCTTGCATTTTAAAGTAGATTAGAAGCTCTTGGAAAGTGAAAAGCAAAGGATGTATGTAGTAGTTTCTGATCACCTCTTCCAGTGATAATGTCCTTGACTGTGTGAAGCATATGTGGAATCTGGGTGTGCTCAAGCCCCTGAGGGTACCCTATCACCCCTGGTCTAGCCCAGTAGGAAGAGGAATAAACTGTCCCTCTTCCTCTCCTTCCCCCACTCTCACGTCCCATGCTCACCTCTCAACTAAATAAAACCTCAGAAGGACAATTCAACATACGACACAGACAAATATCTGCAATATTATAGAGACAGTTTAAGTACCTCTAATCTCAATTCATACCCTGGCCACTACTATAAAGTTTTGCCTTTGTGTAATTAAAGGTCCTACTGAAGGGCTAATTTCCTCTCCCTTTCTATGCAAGAGCAATATACTACCCCTAGCAGAAAAACGGCTGGCAATTTTAAAATAGCATTTTGTTCCTACTTTTGTAGATAAATATTTCAGAATTATTGAGAATTGGCCTGTTATGTTATATAATATTAATATATAACATATTATGTATTATTAATATATAACTAATGAATACACATGCGAGGAAATTTGGAAGACTTTTAGGTCATCTTCTTTGTCACAAAAATTTAGAAACTAAAGAAAATAAGGAAGAAAATAAAATTTATTAAGACAGTATTATATTATTGAGATATGATGTTGGGATTAAAATTGTGGGTTTTGCGCATGTATGTATATATATCAATGCATACATATGTTTGTGTATGGATTTTAATTCAATAGCATTGTTGCTTAATATGTTGTTAACATTTTCCTATTCCATTAAATATTCTGTGACAGCACCTTTTTCAATGATGGCATAAGATTTCATTATATAGAAACATAATTTATGTAAAAAAGTTCAATCATTAGACTTTAAATTTTCTCCTATTTTTATCAACATAAATATTAATAGAAAGAATTGCTCAGAAAATGGAATGCTTTTCTTCTGATTGCCTTAGCAAAATAAAATAATAATAACCATAAAAAAAGAAAGAATTGCTTTTCCAGGTAAAATCTTTAGACGTATTTTAGACTCATTTTAAATAAATGTTCTAGGTTTTCATATCAAATTGATAACTAAAATTAATCAGAATAATGTATTGTTTTCTCCTCTACTCAACTCCTGTATCAGGCACATGTTATTCTAAGGTTGTGCCACTATTTACCAAGACCATCAATCCAGTTTGTTCCAGATATCAATATTACTACTATATATTATAATATATATAATATGCATATTATACATAATATAATATAATCTTGAGTTTCTGAATTTTCAGATCCCTTTAGGTAAGTAACACTATTCAATAAGCTTTACTACTTGCTTAGTGTGTAACCAACTGAGAGTCCATATTGCCAGTGGACAAAGTGACTAGGTTTCTGGTAAGGTTTCTTGATTTGGTACAATTACATTATGGAAACTTCATTTTCCAGGCAATTTGACCATCAAGATTATCAGTGCATGCATAGACACATTTCTGTGTTAATGTTATTTTATGTCGTTTAGGCAGTCATGGGTTTTTAAAAATTGATTTATGACTCATTTCATATTCGTCAAGGTATTAGTGAGAGCAAGAATGTTGGATTTGACAGCAAAACAGTGGGAATGTTACATGTAGCAGATCCAAAGAGTTAAATTGTAGTTAGGTTAGTCTTTGTAAATAATACTACTGCTAGTTTTGTTCAATGTAGAATTCAAAATTGTATTTGTTTCTAGTTTTTCTTTGTATCATAAAAATCCATTGCAATTGTAGAAAAACTGAAAATGCAAAAAAATATGTAAGGCAGAAAATAAAAATGAACCACAATCCCACTTACATGTAATACTGTAAATTTCCATCAATTCATTCTTCTGTGTCTACTTAAAATTAAAGCATATATGCTTCTTTATTCATCATTATATTGTAACCACAGCTCTATTTCTTCAAAAACATCATTGTAATAGCTGTGTAAATCCCAATGATAAATATGACAAAATGCAATCAATTTTCTATTGAAAGATGTTTATTCTTTTTAAAAATATTATTTCACTACCAGAAATAACTCTGGAATGAGGATCATTGAATTTCTTTGTTGAAATATTGAACTAATTTCATAGAGAAGGTTTCCTAAAGTGGAATTGCTAGATCAGGAATATGAACTTTTATTAGGTTCTTATAACATGTACTCAGATTGCTTTCCCAAAAGAAGTAACTCACACTGACACCACTAAGATTAGAGAGTACCTGTCTCACCATATTCATGTCAACTTGGTTTTTTTAAAATTTCAACTAATTTAACAAGCAAAGCATTTTTTTAGCATTGCTAATAAGAAGTTATGCAGATTTATTGATTATTTGTGTTTCTTCTGTAAATGTATATGCTTCTGAAAACAAGAAAATTGGCTGTAGTAGTCACAGGGGAGGGGAAAGTACTGGAAAAATGCTTACTTGAGGATCCTTGAAATTAACTTTAGCATAAATTGTGCACAATCTCTGTGCATACTATACTATGAACAGCTCTAATACTATTCATTCCAGATGGATAAATATATATATATAATGTTAAAAAATAAAACAGAACACTTCTGAGAGAAAATGTGGCTAATTTTTAAATAAATCTTAAAAAGAAGAATGCCTTATCAATCAAAACTCAGAAGCTACAATGAAAGAAGTGAGGAAATTTGGATAAGAATTCAAAATTTTATCACAAGTGAAAATATATCCCTGATTGTACATACAGTGGTTACCATTGTGATTTTTTTGTAGAATCCAAATGCAGATTTTTTCCTGTCACAGAAGACTACGAATGTATTCACTCAGCAGCCAGGTGCAATAGAAGTAAGGGTATCCCAGAGCCTCTGCTCTTGCTGTGTGATGGTCTCATGGGCCAGGCTATTTTTTATCTTGGTGCTCTGCAGGTATGGTCTTGCCTGTGGTCTGATGTCACCCCAAATTCATATGCTGACGTCCTAACCCTGGGGGCAAAGATGTTGGGAGGCAGGCTCTTTTGGAGGTGATTGTGTCCTGAGAGGAGTGCCCTCAGGAATGGGATTAGTGCCCGTAAGGAGGTCATTTTCCCCTTCCACCAGGCGAGGTCGCAGCAAGAAGGCACCCTCAGTAAGGACACACTGCCACCAGACACCACCTGTCAGCATCTTCATCTTGAACATTCTGGCCTCTAGAACTATAAGAAAAAAATGTTTGTTGTTCATAAGCTACCCAAGTCTATGGCATTTTGTTATAAAGCTTGAGCAGACTAAGCCTCCATTTTCAAGGTCAACCCAATGTGTGGCTCAAGATGGCTACTTCAGCCAAGCTACTTCATCCATATTCCAGAAGTACAAAGGAAGGACAACAAGCAAGAAGGAGACAAAGGGTGTGCTCTGGCTGCTATTAAGGAAGATTACAGAAAGATGCCCCATAAAGTTTTCATGTGTGTATTATTGGGTAGGACTAAATTATTTCAGGATCTATAAATTTCACCAATGTTACAGCCAATTCTACCTATGGCACGCAGAATTATGAATTACAATATTATCTCATCTTATATTTTAGGGATAATAAAAGAACATTAAAAATGTCATGAACTTTGCTTTTGCATCTCTTCTGTTTCCAGTTTTCAAGGAGAAAACTACCAAGGACAGAGGAAAATACCTTAGGGTATCCCCTGTCCATGTTCACTTCCACACAGCACTGTGTGTCACCATGGGGTGTCCCCCTAACACACACTGCATCCCTGATGCAGAGCCATTCTTTCCCCTGCACCCAAACAGAGTTCTTCCTGCCCAAGTTGTGAGAACTAAGATCAAGAACTACAAAAAACTCACTGCAATTCAGTGATCTTTCTTGAAAAAATTGATGACCAATTCTCTCCAAATTCTTGTAAGGCTCCTGGAGCAAGTTTATCACAAAGCCCCAGAATAGCTTTTTCAGACGTATGTTCACAGACTGGGTTGATTATTGCAGTTGTTCCTGATGGTCTTACTTTCTTTATCATTACTTACCATTCAGCAAAACCTAGCCATGGTAAGTGACCCAACAAGAACTTGTGTTAATACCTCTTCTCATCATTTGTCACCTTGGTAGGCTTAAGAAACAACTTACATACTAACAAGGACCCAACATCACTGTTGCAATTATGGATTGGTTCATTCAGTCTGGAACTGAATAGCATGTGTCCTTAAGACTTTTGCTTTCATCTATACGGGATCATTACAGCTTTCAAATTATTAATTAATGACTAAAATCTATATTGCAAAATATTTTTCTTCTTCTTAATGGCTTTTTATAACAACATAGCCTTTCTGACTTCTTCTTCTTGCAGTCTCAGAGGATGTGCTGCTTCTCTTTCTACTGAGGGCAAATCCTCCAGGTGTCAATGAAAAGAATATTAAGAGAACTCTGCTTTTCTTAATACCTCAAAAATGTCTTGGCAATTTTTTCAGTGCCTTTAAAATCATGTATACTGATGATTCAACAGCAAGATGGCCCACTGGAAGCAGCTTCAGACATAGGCTTCTGTCCAAAAGGAAAGATAACTTCCAGAAACTGCCCAATTGAGCTGAAGACTGGGAGCCCAGCCTAGAGAGAAAGAAGTGATAACTGCAGGTCACCTCTGAGGCAAGTGGAGACTTCAAGAAACCAAGCTTCAGGCAGAAAAACCGAACTAAAATATTCTGCCATTCTAAAATTCCAGGACACCCTTCCCCCCTTACCTAATGCACCAGAAGCCTGACCTCTGCTGAAACTGAGGGAGGAGAACTTGAGTAGCACCCACCCTCCCTATCTGCCAGACCAGGCGGCCCCACCAGATAAAAGACTCCGGGACCCCACTGAGCTCCTGCCAGCCCTCAGGCCAGGAATTCCACCGGGACTCCCCTGGCCTGATTGGCACCCCACTGGGTCTTGGCCCACCACCAGCAGTGGCCAGGAAGTCTGCCAGGACTCCCTTGGCAGATCTGTGCCCCTCCTAGCCTGATCCATGCCACAGGCCCACCGCCCACAGCAGCTAGAAACTCCACCCCGCCCGATGACATCCCTCGGCGACTTGCCCCACCGCCAGCAGCTCCCAGGAACTCCACCAGGTCCTGTGTAGCCAGATTGGCACCCCATAGGGTCTTGGGACACCACCAGCAGTGGCCAGGAACTCCGCCGGGGTCCCTCCCAGCACTGATCTGTGCCCTGCCCAGCCTCGGCCCACCCAGCTCCAATCCGTGCCCCAGGCCTGCCACCCACAGCAGCCAGGAACTCCATTCCACCAGGAATCCCACACAGCCCCGATTAGCACCCCGCTGGGCCTTGGCCCGCTGCCAACAACGGCCAGGAAGTTGGTTGAGATTCTCGTGCAGGCCAATATGTTCCCCTCCGGGCCTCAGCCTGCCACCCGCCTGGACCCACCTGGCTCCGATCCGTGCCCCAGGTCCACCATCCTCCCTCCAGAGCCCTACTCCCAGCCAGAGACTGCTGGAGGAATTGGCTCACTTTGCAAAGGCCACCGGGTGCCCCATCCCACACCCTGCTGCTTGATCTGGGTGTGCCACATTCCAGAGCTTCTCTGCAGCCAGAACTCCCTGGGTGGGGCAGTCCCAGAGGAGCTACACAGGGTCACTCCCTACAAAGATCCAGCAACAACAGAGTGATCCTGCCAAGGTCTGATCTGGAGAGACAGCTCCCCAACTCTGAGGACGGTCATAGTCAACAGTGAAAAATAATCATGAGGTGGAATCAACAGAAAAAATCTGGCAATATGAATAATCAGAGTAGATCAACTCCCCCAAGGAAGGACAAGGTAGATACAGCACAAGATCCCTTGCATAAGCAAATGGCTGAGATGTCAGAAATCAAACTCAGAGTCTGGATAGCAAATAAGATCAGTGGAATGGAGGAAAAGATGGAATTAGAATTACAGGCAGTAATCCCAAAGATGACCCAAAAGATGTCTCAAGAATTCAACGAATTCAAAGACAAAATGACCAAAGATTTTGACA
>CAUYRH010057232.1:0-11556 GCA_963574655.1 Perodicticus potto
CAGGCGCCTGTAGTCCCAGCTACTTGGGAGGCAGAGGCAAGAGACTCGCTTGAGCCCAGGAATTGGAGGTTGCTGTGAGCTGTGATGCCACAGCATTCTATCCAGGGTGACAGCTTGAGGCTCTGTCTTAAAAAAAAAAAAAAAAGAAAAGAAAAGAAAAGAAAATATTAGGCATGTACAAGAGAGATTAAGAGTGGGTTCCCTGGAATCAGATCACACGACCTTGCCCAAGTGACTTAATTCCCTAAATTATATTTTCCTTATCTGAGATACATGGGCTTCTTATGGGGATTCAGTGAGATGATGTATCTAATTAGGTACTTATATGTTGGTGGTAGCAGTGATTAGTAGTAGTGGAAAAACTGTTATCACAGTAAATGGAACGTGGAAGGTACTCAAAAAACATTATCTTCTGCCATGCCTGTGATCTCTCTACCAGGTATAAAGGTAGAGTCACTGGCCCCTTTTCCACATCTGCTATCTACAAACTCAAAGCAGGGGCTTGGGCCAGGTATGGTAGGTAACTCACACCTGTAATCCTAGCACTCTGGAAGGCTGAGGTGGGTGAATTATTTGAGTTCAGGAGTTCAAGACCAGCCTGAGTAAGAGTGAGACCCCATCTTTGCTAAAAATAGAAAGATTAGCCAGGCATTGTGGTGGCACATGGCTGCAGGCCCAGCCACTCAGGAGGCTGAGGCAAGAGGATCACTTGAACCCAGGAGTTTGAGGTTGCTGTGAGCTATGATGGCACTGCACACTGCCTGGGCAACAGAGACAGACCCTGTCTCAACGACAACAAAAAAGACAGGGCTCAAAGCCTCATCGGATTGCTACAATATCTACCAAGGCAAAGCAGAAGGCCCATCCTTCCCTACAAGGCTCTCTCAGCCTCCACCACATGAGCTATCCTACATCTTGAACTCCTTGATCCCACAGAAGAATTGTGATAAATTGTTTCTGCAAGACAGCATGTAGCAACTTACGGTGCAATGAAACCTACAAGGTACTTTCCTGAGCATGAATTTTGACACCACCTCTTTTCCCAAAGGACAGCATAGAGGATACTTGTCCTAAGGGAAAATTCGGTTCTCCAAGAGAGAATTGCTCTAAACCCCATCAAGCACGGAGTGATCAGAATTTTCAGGAGTTTGGCTTAGTGTTTTGATTTCTGTGGCTGTTGATTGGTTCAGGTACAAGCTGTCAGCCTACAAATGAGGACAATTTAGATGATTCCTCAGAGCTCCCTTCAACAATCTGGTCCTGAACTGATGCTAGAAGGTTCTCTAACTTCTCAGACCTTTATCATATACAGCCAACGCGGGAGTCTGCAAATTAAGACTGTGCATCCAAGGTCCTGGCTAAGTTGAGCCCTTTATTACATTTAACTTATGAAATTCTCACTTCACTTTCTGTCATTCTTGGTCTATTACTTAATTACTACCTAAATGTGTTAAGTCAGGATTTTTAATGCAACTAAACAGGTGCTGACTCCTCCAAGGGGCCTGATTTTCTGTAATGATAAAGAGATTCCCTGCATTCCCAATTAATCGTGTGAGCTTTGAACTGTGTGCTGCCCCAGGCGGGAGGAGCAGGGCAGAACTAGGCAGCCCGGTTAATGTTCATTTTTACTACGGCTCATTCTCCTCCATGAAGGGCTGGAGTTTGGAAAATCAGGACCATTTAATTATGTCAAGGGCACTGCCAGAAAGCTGCACAGAGGCTGTTATTGACTTGCCGGGGAAGTAAGTCTCAGAAGCTTCAATATAGCTGAATCTAATGCACTACAAATCTATAGATCCAGGGAATAGAACTAAAAAAGAACAGAAAGACAAACTTAATGAAGGCCACGAAGAGCTGATAGAGGTGAGGAGGAATAAAGATAATGTATCAAAAGCACTGATGCTCTAAAATGCCTATAAAATGTAGTCATACCGAGAAACACACACCCAGGTCCCCAGAGTCACCGAGTAGCATTTGTTGCTTCAAAAGGCTCCCTGTCAGCCAGTAACACGTCACTGGCTCAGAATCAGTCTTGCCGAAAGTGTGGAGAAGGCTGACTCAGAAGGTTTGGCGCGGGAGCCCCAGTTCTGAATTTTTAAGACACCCCAGGGTGTTCTGATGCAGATAGTTTCTGGACCACACTTTGAGAAGCTCAAAGTGGAGCAGATGACGCCAGGATTTTGCAGCTGTATAATATGTATAGCACATCTAAACATTTGAGGCTTTGTATATTTGATACATTCATAGCTGGTGTGTATACATGCAGAGATAGACTATATACCATCTGTCTCTCTCCACTATATATGGATACCATATGTGCCTCATTTATCAGGTAACAACTGAATTTCATAAGTTTTCAACAAAATAAAATAAATACAGTGTATGGGTTTGAGTATTTTCTTTCCTTACTTGACTCAAAAGAGGAATTTAATGTATAAAAGATGACTAGAATCACAAACACAACGCCACATCTCTGAGAACGAAACTCAGGTGTGTCCATGTGGCTTGACCTCAGGGACCATCTCAGTCAACTTGGGGATCTCCTGATGGCTTCTCAGCACCTCTCAGCCTTAAACTTGGGACTTCATTTCCAATATCTGATGACTCGTAGGGGCCTCTGGCACAAGGAAGTTGTTACATTCATTCAGCCCTGCTTACATCAAGTGAAAATAAATTCCTCCTTCATTAATCAGCTGTCCTTTAGGGATGGCAAATAGGTTTGAACTCATGATCATTTAGTAGAGGCTGACCAAAGGCATAGGTGTGTAGCGAAGGACTCTGAGGCTCTATCCAGGCTCCAGATGAAGCCATGTGATCTTGATCTCCATTGGGGTAGGGTGGGGTAACATCACTTTCATGTCCTCTATTTGACAGCCAAGCTCTGGGCTTTCTCTTCCAAAGACCTACTCTTTTTGGACATGATTTTAGAATTTGGAAATTTGATAGCTAATAATTTTTGTCTCCAGACTCTAAGTTCCTTGTTCTTCCCAATAATGTAGTTCATAATAAATAATCCATGCTAGTGGAGACCTTTCTGTCTAATCTAGAGAAGCTTTGCTATCGATAGTGAATGTGGGGAAAGAAAACCCCATGCCATCTTGCTGGGGGCCCTCCAGGAAGGGCAGGCCTTACCTGCTTCCCTGTTTGTATTTCTGAGTAGCATGTTCAAGGTTTGGTGGCCACAGGTGCCCTGTGTTAGTTACATTCCTTTCCTAACTCAATCTATAGATTTGTCAAATTTGCTGATTCTAAGGCTCTGCACGTGTATGCCCATGAACACACATAGAGCAAATAGCTTTACCCACCGTGAAGTGAATGATCCTTCCTCCATAGGAGTGAGCTCACTGGGAACAGTCTTCCCTAGAGATCTTGCTAGATACCATTAAGGTTCATTGGCTTTATTTTGGCAGAGGCAGGGAAGGAGAGGCATTGAATAAAATGGAAATAAATATTATGTACACCTGGCATTGAAGTCCTTTGTTGCTAAAAGGCTGATTTTGTGGATGAAGTCCAGATGAAGTGATGGAAGGTGGCAGGAAAGGTACAAGAAGGAGGGGAGGCAGGAGGAAGCTGGCTGTGCTCATAGCACTTGTAAAGGAGAATCACAAAGGGGCGGTGCCTATGGCTCAAGGACTAGGGTGCTGGCCCCATATGCTGTAGGTGGTGGGTTCAAATCCAGCCCTGGCCAAAGCTACAACAAAGAGAAGAATCACTAAGAAGAGGATACGTGAGGTTTTTAATTTAGTGAATCTCCTCTAGGATCAAATACACCTGATGGTAGCCTGACTTTTTAAAATGCAAACGCTGTGCTCAGATGTATTCATTTTTATTTTATGAATATTTAAATACCCTCATCCCAAGGGAAGCATTTCACATGGAGCTAATGCACTTACATTTTGAATGAAATGAGTAGTCAACCATTAAAGATAAAATATTGACATGAATTGTTAGATTAATTGATTGGGGGAAGGAAGTTATTGCACAAGTAATCAGAGAATTTAGAAAAACGAATAGAAATCAAATGACCCAATTATTGCTGGCCCTTGACATTCAGGAGGACACCATTCAATATACCTCTTTTCCTTTGTGAACAGTCGCTTTTAAAAATATCTAAAGAAAATTATCACTGTAAATCAACCCTTGGGTAAGAAATGTGAGCTCAAAAGGAATACGATCTTCAAGAGCAATGCTTAACTGCTTAGTTACTCCTACAAAAAAGAGAGATGAGGACTTGAGTTTGCTTTTTCTTGGATTCCTTATAAAACACAGCAATTCAAACTGAAGATAAGTCTTCCCTCTCCCTTGAATTTCAAAGTACCTGTGCCCTTATCAAGATGTGAATAAATGTAATTTTACAGTCACTTTAAAAACTACTGGTTTCAAGAGGCTTTGAAGTCTTTATTTTTGAGTGGAAGAATAATAAATGTTTAAAGCAAATTCGGGGATTCCTTTCTCTAAGGAATTTTTCTGTGTGTTTTCCTAGAGTGAGGTAGACCTTCCTTTGAGTTAAAGGTTTAAGCTTAACTGAAATGAAGACTGCCTCAATTCTCAAATTCTTTTTCAGCTGGTAAACCTGTAAACGACGAGCAAATTCACTGCCACCTCACATTTTTTGTTGGCCCATGAATTCCTAACTTCAGTTAGGAGTGAGCTGATAAACGAAAAGGCAAAAAGAGCTGTAACCCATTCAAGGGAGTTGAAAAACTGAGTTCCAATGTCTTGCTAAATACCTCTCACATGGCAGTTTGATGAGCGTGGCGTGTATTGATTCAAAAACACAGGAGGTCCCGCTGGGTGTTGGCAACTTGGTAGGTGCTAGGGGCTCAAAGAACAAGGGAGGAATAGAGAAGGTGAATTGTTGGCATTTTGTAGGCAGGCACAGAGGGACTCTGGGAGTGAAAGTATTGAGGCTATTGGGAGAAAAAAATGATTAAAGTGATGCATTAGGGAGAAGAAAGGAAAGGAAATGTAGGTAAGAGCCATGTAGGGAGAAACAAAAACAGTAGATCAGGTGAGGAGGAAAAATAAAAAATTTGGCAATGAGTATCATTTAGCGCAGTGCTTCTCAAATTTTTACATACTCAGGAATCATCCTGGGATCTTGTTAAAATGCAGACTCTGATTCAGGGGGCCGGGGCGGGGCCCAGAGCTCTGCATTCCTGCCCAGCTCCCAGAAGATGTCCCTGCTGTGGTTGGTCCTGAGCAGCCACCGAGTAGTCAGACAAGAGGATGCCAGTTGCATCTGCTGAACTTGAGAACGTGGGTACCCAATGAATGAATCATTTATTATCGCTTGTGTACCTTGCAATCTGCAAAGTGCTCTGAAGAGATCTCACAAAGAGGAGATAAGGCGTGCAAACACCAAACCACTAGAGTGAAACAGAAGAGCTTGTGTATGACAGAGCCTACGTGTGGGCGGAAGGCTTCAGGAACAGAGAGAGAGGGATCTGTCTCAGCATGTTGGAACTTAGGCAGAAAAGAGGAGTGGCTTCAAGCCGAAAAGGAACACAGAGGAGAAGAGCAGGGAATGCAGGTGCCCAAAACTGCTGAGGCCTCTATGGGGCCTTAAACTCCACTGCGATCCCATACACTGGTCACTGCAATGCAGTGACCCTCTCCAAAATTGAGAAGCTAGGTGTTGCGGCTGAGCCTGAGTTCAGCTAAAACAGCAGATGCGTTTCCTTCAGCCAACAGAACACCAGGCACATTGCTGGACCCATCAATGGTCATTCAGTAGGTGACTGACTCATGGCCAGGGCCATTCAGTGAATCACGGAGCAGTTACCATGCTTATTAATCAATGCACCCTGACATGGGCATTGGGGTTCCAAAGATGAAAAAAAAAGAGAAGACTCCCATTGTAACAGTGGGAGAAAAACATAAACAATGATTGTGATGTGACAATTTCTTTAAGATACTTTTTTTTTTTTTTTTGAGATAGAATCTCAAGCTGTCACCTTGGGTAGAGTGCTGTGGCTTCACAGCTCACAGCAACCTCAAACTCTTGAGTTGAAGTGATTCTCTTGCCTCAGCCTCCCAAGTAGCTTGGACTATAGGTGCCCGCCACAATGCCTGGCTATTGTTTTGTTGTAGTTGTCCTTGTTGTTTGGCAGCTCTGGGCTGGATTCAAACCCGCCAGCTCTGGCATATGTGGTTGGCTCCCTAGCTGCTTGAGCTACAGGTGCCGAGCCAAGATACTTATTTCTTACTTGCTTTTGCTGCTAAGTGGAATAATAATAATGATGATGATGATGATAATATTTTCCTTCTCTTTTCTTAGAGGAACCACCGCACGTTTGCATTAAGGTTTAGAATCTCTGGGCTTCTTAGACGTTGCAGAAGCAATCCTGGCCTACTTGTAGGAAGGCCTGCCCATCCAGATCATACAGGACAAAGACTTCCTGTACCTCCTATCCCTGAGCTAATTCACATCAGTCACATGATGAGACGTGGCCATGAACCTGGGAGTCTGAGTAACTCAGCCGGGGCCAGGAGGTCTGTCTAGAAAGGAGAGACACTTTCACCCCAGAAGGACTGACATGTGGGCTGTGCCTTGAAGGATGAAAAGGAAGCTGCCAATGGCTCGTGGGGAAGGGCTCCCAGAGGGAGGCCACAGCTCCGGCAAGGCCCTGCTGAAATCCCTGTGTAGGGAGGACGCTGTCTGAGGGGTTGAGTAGAAATCTGGTGCCCTCAGGGTCTATGACAGGAGGTAAACAAGGCTGAGGCCAAACCAGGAGACCTCTCAGACACCAGGCAGGAGAGTTTAGACTTTGTCCTGTGCACAGTGTTGTCTAATTGTGACTTTCTCGCTTTGCTTGTGAAGGAGCTCAGGAAATTTCCCCTCAGAATATAACTCTTTGGTAAAAAGAATATTTTGGATTATAGATCTTAGGGATCAACAGGCCCTTGGAAGGCGCTTTCTCTCAATCTGCAAAAACCAGATCA
Organism: Perodicticus potto; assembly: GCA_963574655.1. Taxonomy (NCBI): domain Eukaryota; kingdom Metazoa; phylum Chordata; class Mammalia; order Primates; family Lorisidae; genus Perodicticus; species Perodicticus potto. The sequence continues at coordinate 6,946 of CAUYRH010057232.1, forward strand.
ACCCATCAAAAGAACAATTAACTTCACTTCCCCTCCCTGGTATCTCAATATATTCCAGGAAAGAAAATCAAGAATGCAACCAGACCTGGCCCAAATCATTTTAAATATAACACCTGTCTCTGAAGGTTAATTTAATTTGCAAGGAAAATCATTTATAGCTCCATCTGTTTCCCTTGTCCATTCATTCTCCTTAGCAGCTATTTATTACCCCTAAACACAATTACCTGTATTCCTCACCTCCCTCTCTCCTCTGAAAGAGTGCATAAAAATATCTGGATCCCACCAGGGTATCAGGTAATGACTTTGTGATTTTCCCCTGTGCAGGATCAATAAACCCCTCTCTCCTACTAATCTGCCTAATCAAGAGTTGATCTTTCAGCAAACTTTTGGGGGAGAGGGGATGTTTCCTTCATCCTCACAGTAGGATAAAATGTGCTGGTACCTGTTTTTATCAGTTCTGCTTGTTACTGACCACCCTGACCTTTCTTCATCAGTGATGCTTTCTCTCTCCTCAGGACAATGTTTAATCCATCTGTATACTGCTGGGTTTTTTTTTACAATTTTTTTTTTATTAAGTCATTTGTACATAGATCATACATACATTTATGCCATTATGGGATTCTATGTGTTGATTATTTGTACAAATTGGAGTGCTTACATGCTACTAATCAACATAGCCTTCACCTCATTTACCCAATTACAGCGTTAAGACATTTTTGTTCTACACCTGATAGATCCAATGTGTACTTGCAAAATGCTCCATAGGTGTGGTCCCCCTATTCCATTCCCCTCTCCCTCCCCTTCCTTCCTTCATCCTAGGCTACTAGGGTATAGTTGTGTTTCATTTTTCATATGCAAGTGTGAGTGATTATAAATTGGTTTCACAGAAGTACTGAGTACATTGGATACTTTTTTTCCATTCCTGAGATACTTTACTAAGAAGAATATTTTCCTTTCATAGCATTATTCCCATAATCTTAGACTAACATGTCCCTGATCTCACTTCCAGTCTTGCCAAGTTTAACAAGAAATTTAATGTTTGTTCATTGCTCTAATTTAAGCCCCAGCATTCTCACAACAGCACACAAAAGCAGGCGACCATGATAATGAACAGCACTCAGCAAGACACCATCACCCGTCGACATGAGCACTGCTGTGAGACACAGATGTACCCAGGTTATGAGCCCTTACCAAGTTGTTTGTACAGTGCTGCCAATGTCAGTGCATAATGGCAAGTTCATGTATTTATATGAAAAATACTTCCCATGGTGTTCACATTAGGATGGAGTTTTAGCATTAATATATGGTAGAATTTAGTTCTTTGCGTAAAACAAAAAATGCTTATATTACCAGAGAAAGAGGGCCCTGCCACCTGTCACTGTCAGTCAAATAGAGAGATGGGGATTAGGGCCAAAACAAACTTTATTATCAGAGGGCCGGCAATTCTGGAGAACAGTGAGAGTACTTTCTCAAAGACTGTTCTGCCTCAGTTACAAGTCTAATAGTTTTTATAATGGGATACAAGGAAACAAACCTGGAAAATTTAAACTTTATCTAAAAGAATCATCAAAGAAAACAACATAGAAGTAGCTTTTACTCTAACAGTGTAATCATCCTTAACATAAAGGTGGCCTTTACTCTGGCAAAGCAACCATAATTAACCAACATAAAAGTAACCTTTAACAACATAACAAGGTCAAAAGTAAGTGTTATGACCTCCTGTATGGTCTTTTGAGATAAACATCCTTAGGTGGGGAAATGATGTAGGCTGAGCCAGCTGGGTCAGCTGAAGCTCAGCTTCGTTTTTCAGGCTCCATCTTGTAGGTTGCTCTTCTGGCTTCATTTGTATCCACATAATGCTGAAAATTGGCTTTGGACTGTGGTTAGAAAAACAATGAAATCTTCACATAAACTTCTATTTGAAATCTTATGTCTTCAGAAGTAAGCCTGAGATGATCTGGGGTTACGGTACTAGCTATTTAATTTTTGCCCTGAGCCTCAGTTTCCCCTGCTGAACTAGGAGGGCTGATCGTTTGGGTATAACACACTCAGTGGTCCTCATGATGGGCGTTCTGAGGACTTCACGTGGATTATTTCATCTCTCAACTGCCCCTTGAAATAGGCTCTGATAGTAGCCCTTTTGCAGTAGAAGAAACTCAGGCTCAAGGAACTTGAATAGTTGGCTACAATTATTTATTTTATATGAAAGACCACATGTGGCTAACAACTGGCAAAGCTGGGATTCAATCTGATCCCCAACTTTTAACCTAGACTCAATTCCACAGCTTCCCTTACCCCAAAGATGATCATTTTAATGATCTCCATTTCAAAGGCAACTTCAAATACAAAACTAGTGCAAAAGATGTGACTTTGTAATGCACATGCTTTGGGGAAGGAATAGAGAATCATCTAATCATCAGATGCTCCACAAAAGACCTTTAGTTCTCTGTTCTCTTTTTACAGACGAGGACTCCAGTGTGCAGAGAAGCTGTGCGTGGAAATCACTCAAAGCCATGCGATCCGTCCCGGTAATAGCTGGCCTTATCATATTCCCATGTGTTTCAAATGCAGCAATTGAATAGGGTCTCTGATAAATGCAGTTTAGGATTTTTTTCCACACTCAACTGTTTTCTCTTCTTTATGGTAAAGAGTTGTTCTTCTTGTTTCCTTTATAATTCCACATTTCACAGGATGTTGAATATAAGTATCATCACGAGGACAGGCAGGTATTTACCAAGTGGCTTGACAGTTCAGGGCAAAGGCCTGGCTGCTCCTGTTTCCTTGGAGGAGGTTCTCGCATATGTTGCTTCAAGAAAAGTGTTAGGAAACTTGAAATGTTCTCATGATTAAATAGAATATGATATCCTCAAGGGAAAACATGGTGATATCATCATAAAATACGCTTGAAAAATTAAGACCAAAATGGTATCAGGAATCTTAAAGTGATTCAGACTCTTTGAATAATTCACTTCCAGGAATGTACTTTAAGTAAATAACCTAAAATTCGTGGAGATATAGGCACAGGGATGCTCATTTGAGCATGACTTATAAAAAGAAGGAAAAAACTAGAAGCCACCTAACTATTTCAAACACAAAATAAAATATTTTGGAACCATTAAAATGTTATTTATAAGTGACTTCAATAACACGAAGAAATGCCTATTATGCAATTTTCAGTGGGAAAAAAAGATGAAATGATATAAGTAGCATGATCTCAACAATGTAAAACCTGCCTAGAAAGTGTGAAATATACCAAATGCTAACCGAATCTTTCTATGGGAAGTGTAGAATTATGAGATTACGAATGATTTCACCCTCTTATCTAAACTCAATTTAGTTTTCTAAATTTTACGAGACAATTTTACAAGAGAACAAGTTCCTTGTGTAATGAAAAACAAACTTTAAAAGAGAAACATAGAAAATCTTACATAAGTAGCCAAGATGTTCTCTCATGCAGCACCTGTTTTATTTTCCATTTGGAGCTGTGATCCCACATTGTCATAATGTCGTTATGTTATGACTCAGAAAGGACAAGATTGGTCCAGGAACAGCCAGAACTGGCTGTGAAGGCCTTTTTCAGAGTTGTGGCTCAGGAAAGGAAACCTGGCTTTCCAAGGGTTTGGTTGAAGTCCAAGTTCATGGGGCTGAAGAAGGAGCTTTATGATGCTAAGGGGCAGGATGGGAGAGAGAGGCAGCAAACAGGGAGATATCTTGCCTGAAGACTGAAATAATTCTCACTGCAGAAATAAAAGATCTTCAAAGATCCATCACCTTTACTCTGAGAATGAACTTAGAGCTGAAAATGTATAATCCCCCCATTTTACAGATGAGGAAACAGCCCAAGGAGGTTGAACGACTTGCCAACATCACATAGTAAGTAACTAAGACTCCCAGTTTTTAGTCTAGTTTGTTTTCTACTTTCCAATGCTACCTTCCTAGCTTTGACATAAATGTCTGGGTGCTTTAAATAGTTGCCTGCAGTTTATTATTGTACTGGAAACTGTGAGTCGCCTCTGTTCTTTTACCAAGGATTTAGTGTGTGATCCCAGCAACCAGCCTAGGATACAAAAAACGCCCAGAGCCCAGAGCCAGAGCCAAAAAACGCCCAGAGCCAGTGGGAGATAATACTCCTCCCACTCTCTGCTAATTTATTTCTGAAGTGGTTACAACTCCGACGCCCCAGGACCAGAATGGCAATGACCGAAGAAGTTGGCAGGGTGTTTGTCCAGGGTCTGCAGAGGAAATCTCCATTTCTGGAATTCATGAAGTTTTTTTTGTTTTTGTTTTTTTTTTTAATTGTTGGGGATTCCTTGAGGGTACAAGAAACCAGGTTACACTGATTGCATTTGTTAGGTAAAGTCCCTCTTATAATCATGTTCTGCCCCCAAAAGGTGTGGCACACACCAAGACCTCCCCCTCGCTCCTTCCCTCTCTCTGCTCTTCCTTTCCCCACCCCTCACTCATTCTTTCTCTCTCTGCTCTCCCCTTCTCCCACCCCCACCATGTCATTAATTGTCATTAATTGTCCTCATATCAAAATTGAGTACATGGGATTCATGCTTCTCCATTCTTGTGATGCTTTACTAAGAATAATGTGTTCCACTTCCATCC